>OY804597.1:24167812-24379669 GCA_963680895.1 Fragum sueziense
TGTTGAAACACCTGATGTTCCGAAAAAAATGTTCGTTTGTCCGTTTGATGGTTACACTATGAAAGGGGCATAAAATATACATATAGTAACCAGCATGATTTCTCTTCTCTCTGTGATTTCTTTCATTTTGCAAAGTGTGTTTTTTCTGGCTTGTCAAAATATAAATAGGTTACAGACGACAAAACTAAAGCTGGCTAATGTATAAATCATATTGAACAGACTCGTCGTGGGCTAGATATTGGTTCCCGAATTGTTGAGCCTACTTACATTCTTCTAGATGGAAACAGTAACTAGAAATCTGTTCACCGTCACAAACCTCCCAATCGTCTATGTTCTGTAGGTATGTTTGATAGCACATCTTGTAATTGTCCGAATTGGGCGTTCTGTGGGGGAAAAAAGAAAGGAATAAAATCGTGACAGTTGATTCAACGGCATGGTGTTTCTCTCTTCGTACCCTTCAATCAATAGATCAACGTTCTCGGAAACGACGAAGTACCCTGCTTTTAAGTTGTTCTAAGTATGAAAGCTATTAGCAAATACTATCTGCATTTGTACACTGTGTTCTGCATTTGTAGGCCTACATTGTGTTCCTAATACAATGACAGATTCAATCAGTTCCTCTGAATTTGACTTGGGACATTCACACAATTCTAAGTGATTCTATAATCCTTTCATGGTAAATTCGAATGGTAGGACACCCATAATCCTCTCTGGATCCGCGCATGACATTGGACGCAAGGAACATAAAACGCACTGTAGCTACCGTAGTGGCATTGACTACCAATGATATATTACTTGACGGACATGTTATTTGCAAGTTGTTTATAGATCTAATCATAAAAGTAGAGACATTGAATCTACAGATTGATCAGATTGTTTTTTCCATTGTAAAAAGCTGATTCAGACGACCAAGTGTTGATAAAGAATCAAAATTTGGGAAAAAGAAGAAAATGGTACCGATAAGCATTTTCTGACATTTACTTATGTTTTTACAAGCATTTTCTGTTCGGCAGAACAGTCAAAACCAGGATATTTTGTACAAATGATTTAAAGCACTTATTTGCCGTGTAAAACGATCTTTTGGACCAAGAAAATCAACCCTTTCCCAAGCAAGACCTGGTTTTGACGTCCCTAATAGAAAATGTTTGGGAAAATATTGAGTCAAAAGAAGAAACTGCTGATGGCCAGCAATTTCTCCTTTTGTCTCAATATTTTCTTAGCTATTTTCTACACAAATTCTATTCTTAACAACACAAATATTGTCATCTGCAGCAGCTTTTGAATAGGACCACCCTAAAATTTTGTTGTTTGGGAAAGGGTTAAAGCCTACAATATGACGAGTTGCCTAAAACTTTGCCATCAGTTGCTAAATTACCTGCAGTAATCTTGAAAGTCGTCTGTTATTGTGGTGTTGTCTGCTCGGACACATACGAAAACTAGTAAAAATGCTGAAATAAGGAGACAAAAGATTTGGAATTTAAAGAAATGCGTATGATGAATAATGATTTTAGTCCACAAGTAGTTTCTACTTTGAAAGAGGGACAGAAAAAAGACTAAGATAAAAACTATCATTATTTGGTTCTACAGGCGTAACAATTGTATTAATTACGTTGGGAAATGTGCTCATAATAAAGTAGTGCTCAGAATATACATTTCTCTGAGTCAAAAATCAAATTATGTTTTTTTTTGTTTTTTGTTTTTTTTTTTTTTTTTTTTTTTGTTTTTTTTTTTTTGATTAAGTCGACAATGATCATTCTACGAAAAATAAAACGATTAATCTAAATGGTCACCAAGAAATCACAAACCAAGAAAAATTATATCCAATTTCATTTTCGTAAAGTTGCATCCAACAGCACACTCTCACTTGGCCAGTTCATTGTAACTTATCACACTGAAGTAGGCGTTTACCCTTTCCCGGGTGACAAAAATGTAAACAATCCTAACTTGAAAGCTGCTGCAGACGACAAAGGTGAAGTTGGTAAAGATATGATTTGCCTTCCATGGCATGGAAAGTATTGAGGCAAAAGTAGAAAATACTGGTCATTATGTTTTCTATACATTTTGTGGTAGTCCTTACGTGTAAGCATAGTCAAAGCCGGTGTTCTTTTTGGAAATGATTCACGCGACTGCCCCTTTACAAACTTCTCAAAAAGGGGGATATATTGCTGCTATATTTCGCAAAAAAAATAATTTCGAAAATAGTTTAATTCCTTACTGATCTTCTTCTTCTTCTTCTTCTTCTTCTTCTTCTTCTTCTTCTTCTTCTTCTTCTTCTTCTTCTTCTTCTTCTTCTTCTTCTTCTTCTTCTTCTTCTTCTTCTTCTTCTTCTTCTTCTTCTTCTTCTTCTTCTTCTTCTTCTTCTTCTTCTTCTTCTTCTTCTTCTTCTTCTTCTTCTTCTTCTTCTTCTTTCTTTCTTTTTCAAAAAATGCTGCTATATGCCTATTTCGCAAAAATAACTTCGATCCTTATTGATTTTTTTTTTAAAAAAATGCGTAAACATTTCTGAAATCTAACTCTAGGAGGTCGTTCCTACGATTAGAAATGATTACTTTAAAATAACAGTGATTTTAATTCCTGTGTAACAATTGCGGAAATTTGCTGCTTACCAGCTCGCCACATCGTTCTCGATTCTTCCAAAAACGATAGGCTTTCTTTTTGACGAAAGAAGACGAATAAAATCGACAGTCAAAATCCATATGTCTTAAATCTCCTGTTTACGAAACAATCAGATCTGATGTCATTCTAAATGTAGGCCTTTATCAATCTAAATTGTGAGTATCTGATGGGCTAGCCTAAGTGATTGGTATAAAAATAAAAAGTGATTGGTATAAAAATAAAAATGTATGCATACCTTAAGGTAGTCCACCCATAATGGGATTCGCATGACGTCGGAATTATTCGGGCGCGATCGAAAACATTCGGCGGTGGAACTCTCCACCGCCGAATGTTTACGACTGCGCTCGAATAGGTTCGGATATGTAACGAAGACGATCGGAAAAAAAGCCGATGTTTTATGAATCTCATAATGGCATATTACGGGTATTCTACCTTAATTAGTAGGTCTATTGTACTTTGATGTTGATGTCAAGAAACAACACCCTAACGTGCGTAGTAAAAGGTATTGTCGATAAAAACCCTCTCCCAAACAATCCCGGTTTTAGCATGTCAAATAGGGGAAACTTCGGAACACAATGAGTGAAAAGAAGATAAACGGCGATATACAGCATTCACCTTTTCCCTCAAAAAATTTATATCGCTATAAATTGCAGAATTCCCGTTTCCAATACTGTTGATTTATTCATTTGCGACAGTTTTCAGGTTGAAGCGGTTTAAATGTTTGTCGTCAAGGAAAGAGTTAAGAAATTCCATTACGAGATATTCACTTCCTATTTATGATTGGTTATCAGCATCCGATGTTACTATGTATGAGTCATTATACAAGGCATGGATACAACCAAGTCCATTTTTTGGTTTGGTCTTACAATTCCTGGGTCGTGGGTTCGATAACCAAAATGTACGGCTTTTTTTAAAAAAAATAATGATCATTGTAGGCTACAAGCGAATGAAAATCATCAAGGTCTTCCTTTCGACATTTTCAGTTTGATATACACTTATCAGTAGTGTCTAGTAAGTCGATTTTTAGTTCATACAAAGTTTTGGCTTAGCATAGGCCTACGTGAGCCTGCTGAACAGCTAATACAAGTTATTGTTAATGAATGGGATTCGGAAATGGTCAATTGTGGCCAATGGGTTAAGACTTGTTTCCGTCCACTTCACAGAGGAAGTCTGGTAAATAAGTTTACCAAGTACACGGCCGCTTATCTACTAAATCACAACATTTTGTTGTGTATGAAAAAAAGTTAAGAGGATATCCGGTTAGCAGTTAGAGGAGCCGACAAATCGGCGGGTGAAAGGTGAGTCTTGTCTTTTAATCGAAATGTTCTTGTTTCTAGCTCGAAAATCAAAAATCGGAGAATGTCATACAACCCTCTATTCATTTTCACATATTTGTGAGCCCCATCCAAACCCCGATTCCCAGAGATTGAACGGAAATTCATTTTCTCCCGTTGCAAGGGTAGCCCCAATATTGACATTTCGTCAATCCTGATGAGCGTTTGTCCACTTTCTGAGGATGAATGGCCCAAAACCTGTGTGTATTATAAAATAGTTGTATGTAAATTACATCGTGCAAACAATTTTTTAATAACTTACTGTCGATCTTTGAAGAAAATCAGTTCTTCCGGTCAGTTTGTGCGTTAGAGGATAGGTTGTGAGTAAGAGGATAGGTTGTGATTTAGAAGACAGAATGCATTCATCGCATTTAAAACCATTTGTCATTGTTTATATGCGAATTAAGCCAAACCGAAATACTCTATGTGATATGTCTATTTTCAAAGGGTGAGTGAAATGGCATAACGTATTTTTACGCCCAGTAAATTGATACATCAGGGACACAGACCTTTAACATTGTCAGCTTGTCTGTCAATCTGCATGTGATAATTTAAAATGAAAATTTAATTTAAGAGGGCGTTTGCGCGTTCTCTTTTTAAATTTTCATACACCTGATATTCTTGTCTGCTAGGCCTACATTTTTTGCTTCGGAAAAGTCAAATATTTAGCCATTTTGGTAATGGGTGAAGTGTTTTCAAAAGTGTTTTCAAAATGACGCAATTTTGGACTGCTTTATTTATAAAGAGTTACAGATGTGAGAAGTATATGTTTGAGGGCGTAAATATTGAGGGAAGGGCTGATTATCAACAATTTCTTCTTTCTCTCGATGTTTTCCGAAACTATTTTACAAGGGAGTTATAAAATATATCTTGTATGGGACAGGATTTTTGGAGAAATCTTTATGAAGGAAATCGAATTATCTTGTTCCGTTGCTTTTACATGATGTGTAAATGGGATTCTTTAACCCTTTCTCATACAAGGCATGGTATAACGTACTTATTAGAAAGGGATTGTAAAGTATTGACACAAAAGAAGAGATTACTGTTAGTCAGCAATTTCTCCCGTTGTCTCAGTATTCTCTGTACTACTTCTCTTTATACATGTATAAATCATCTTGGTATTAGTATCCATTTGTCGTCTGCAGCATTTTTCAAATTGGACCAACCTAAAATGTAGCTGTTTCGGAAAGATTTTTAAAACGTTGGTGGTGTGAAGATATGCCTGTAATCAAACTTTTTAAGTTGTATTTGCAATGGTTAAAATATTTACAATAGATTTGTTGTTCCAATGCAGGTATCAGATTTCAACACCTTTCCTCATGTTCCTGGTGTGTCCAGATTAGGTGACAAACTCACTGTTTTGAAAACTCACTGTTTGAACTGGATACAAGTCGTGTCCCTAAATATATAAAGTAAGTACTGCAATTTAGTGTTCCAGACTAGTAGACAAACTTAGATCTGTCATCCAAGTATTTTAGTGGCCCTTTATTTTGGAGTATTGAATGATGTTAAGAATCCTACACGCAAAATTGTAGATTCGACAGATTTTGTCTATATTTGTATGAACTTCAAATGGTCATAAATCGTTTTAATTAAGAGGGGTAAAGTGATATTCTTTGTGTCATTGATTTTCTCATGGCATGATCTCAAAAACGATATATTACAACATTGGAATCATTTCTAAAAGGGTTATTTACCGTCGTTAGTTTCTGCTTGATATGAAGCTGCATGCTAGCGGTGAATTTCTTACTTCCAAGGTTAATAATTTGCTTTTGTTGATTTTCAGGATGTGTTGACCCAATTCCTCGCCACAAATGAGATCAGACTAATCTGATACGGGATGTATGGAGTGGAGAAACTTTAGGCTATTTTTATCGCTTATTCAATAAGCTGCAGGAACTTTACAATATTTTGGAAGTGAGGCATGCGTGGATATTTTTTAACGATGACGTGGTTTGTACCTAGACAAAACCATCGTTGAAGTTGACAAAAGTGATAAAGTACGGATTTCACAAAGTTCATCTTTAATGTATGTTACAACTTGCAAAATTTATTAATGTATCAATTCGTAGGCCTATATGATTGGTGACTTAATTTTAAACATATTGAATCAATAAACAAGAACATCTGTGGATAAACAAGATTTACAGATCTTTATTTTTGACACGTCTTTATTGTCTCCGGTTTTTCCACTTCTTATGCATTATATTCTAAAGAGGCTACTTTAGAGCATACAAAAATGGCTGGAATATTGCACAGTATTTACTTTGAATTGTATAAAAGTTCACATGAAGACGCACAGAGTACAGACAGACAGAGAGAAACACAAAGGATAGTCATTCACTCAATCAAACATTGTTATAAATCTATTATGCATAAGAACCTTACATTCATTTAAATGAGATAATGTAATATGAAATAAATATAACTGGTGTGTAAAAAGGGTGTTTCTATATCATATCACAATGAACTCGTACTCTGTCAAATAAAATGACAAAGTGATTCTTAAGTGAAATAAGGGTTTAATCTTTGGACAAGACTAGTCTAGTAATGAGAGTATTTCGGTTTGGCTTAATTCGCATATAAACAATGACAAATGGTATTAAATGCGATGAATGCATTCTGTCTTCTAAATCACAACCTATCCTCTTACTCACAACCTATCCTCTAACGCACAAACTGACCGGAAGAACTGATTTTCTTCAAAGATCGACAGTAAATTATTAAAATATTGTTTACGCGATGTAATGTACATACAACTATTTTATAATACACACAGGTTTTGGGCCATTCATCCTCGGAAAGTGGACAAACGCTCATCAGGATTGACGAAATGTCAATATTGGGGCTACCCTTGCAACGGGAGAAAATGAATTCCCGTTCAATCTCTGGGAATCGGAGTTTGGATGGGGCTCACAAATATGTGAAAATGAATAAAGGGTTGTATGACATTCTCCGATTTTTGATTTTCGAGTTAGAAACAAGAACATTTCGATTAAAAGACGAGCCTCACCTTTCACCCGCCGATTTGTCGGCTCCTCTAACTGCCAACCGGATATCCTCTAAACTTTTTTTCATACACAACAAAATGTTGTGATTTAGTAGATAAGCGGCCGTGAAGTACAATGGTATAAATTGACCAAACTTCTATCCATTTCTGTCAAAACTAAGGAGAAGAGGTGGTACATAATATAAAAGGAAACAAAATTTCCGAACATAATGGTACTAGTATTCCTTTCTATTTAATCATTTCCAGAATAGCTCTATTTTAAGCTAATCCGGATTAAATAGAGATGCAGACAAAAATACTAACTCATATAAAAGAATACCTACTACAAGTCATGAATTTAATAAAGGAAACTAAGATGGAAAAGGAGAAGTTACACAGTTTACCAGCACTTCCCTCCCTGTCTGTAGTGCTTAGAAAGTTTTTCTAAGGCTATATACTTTTGATTTAGCCCTTGCTCAAATAGAAAAATGCTACACATGCTCAAATGGAAAGGAACTGTGGATGACAAAATGGTACACGCCTATTTATTGCATGGTACAGTATGTGCATATCATTACTTGTAAATAAGTAGAGATAAAATAAAAAAAAAGTTGCTGCTTTTCAACATTTTCTCATTTTCTGTTCTTTCTTAACCAAAGTATTTTAACCCATTACCAGACGACAAAATTTTAGATTGGTTTAAATTCAAAGACGTTGCAGACGACAATTTCAAGTGGACGAACGTTTAGATTTTTTGGTCTTTTTGTGTAGAAAACATTGTGGGGAATGAAGAGATTGCTTGTCACAAGCAATGTCTTCATTTTACACAATGTTTTTAAAGCTTTTTTCTTGTGAGGAGTCAAAAGAGTCAATGTGTGGTAATGGGTTAATAAAGGAAACTAAGATGGAAAAAAGAGAAGTTACAGGTTATCAGCACTTCCTTCTTTGTCTGTAGCAGCAAGGTTTTCTAACTTATAAACATTCCATTTAGCCCTTGCTCAAATAGCATAATGTTACACAGTGCTCCCACGCTTTTCTGATATTTATAAACAAACCTTTAACTTATAAAACATGTTATTGTATAGTGCCACCACCGACCTTGAGACTCAAATGTACTTTTAATTGTTGACTAATCCACGTGAGAGGGGTTGTATGTTTATAATGTACGGTGTATTTTTGTCAAAATAATTTAATACTGCGCCGTCAACACAAAGTAACCGTGGTCGAGTGGTAAAACAGCGTTACCAACAATTACAAGTTGGAAGATGTGGGTTCGAATCTCACATAGTCGTGTTTTACTTACCATTTTTTTGTTTTTGTTCTTTCTATTATTTTATTATTCATTTTTCCATCACCTTAAATACAGTTCTAAATGATAGCTTTACACGTTGTTCTGAATAATTCAATTAAAGTAATACAATTTGTTAAGTCATAAATGTCAGACATGTCTGATTTGTAGGCTTATATAGATATAACCCTGATGACAGAGAACTCATTTGAATGTATACATATTTTGTATGGACGAAACATATGAAAAGAAAAAGGCACACTGCAAAGAAAAAAGAAAATAGATCGAATAATAAAAAAATAAATCATGAAAAAAATATAGTGGAGTTTTCTGGTATCGAACCCTGGCTAAAATATTGGGTTAGTTTGGGAGACCACCGCCTTACCCACTTTGCCACAGAGACTATTTGACAGTGTGAGACTTGTTTTTAAATTTAATATTGTAACAACGGTCGAATTTAAACAAAGGTGTTCCAAAAACCTGTTTTACCTTCTTAGTTGGACTCGTCTGTGCAGGGGTCATGGTTTATTTATAGAGACTCACGTGCAAATCCTCTCGTAAATATTACATCAAAATACTGATTATTATCAATATGGTTTCATTTTGATCTTTATAACCTATGATTAGTAAATTGATTTGTGTTTTATTGTTTGGCGGGATTCAGAATATCGTGGGAGCACTATATAATTGAGTTGACGAAAGGGTTCGAGAAACGTAAACCAAAACAGTCACTGTTTAGAACTTTATGGGAAGTAACTCGTCAAACCGTCCATGTCTTGTGCAAAACAAGTTGTCGTTCTTTTTATACCCACACACGCAGTGCCAGCTTCGGCAAGGCATGTCTTCACTGGTGGTGAACTTGGTTAAAGCGAGGAATGTTTTTCCACGATCAATGTATTCCGTCGGTGTTGTTTTAAAATCTCGTAACTACGGCTTCGATAAAGCCGTAGTTACGCAATTTTATAACAAATCCGACGGTTTGACAATACATAACGGTAAACCCGGTCTATTTCTAGAACAAATTCATTGTCATTAGAAAAAAATCTATAAATTCATATTTTAACGCAAAATATCTATACCTTGTTGTAGCGAAAAACGTCCCTCGCTTTGCCCGAATTCACCACCAGTGAGGCACGTCTTTCATTCTCTAATGAATGGGATTGACCCTTTCCCAAACGAAGAAAATTTGGACTGTTCTAATTTGAAGGACGTAGCACGACAAAATGCACGTTGATGAATAAAACCATTTGTATTCTTTATATCTCTAGATAAATGACCCGGCATAGCATTTCTAGCTAATCGATACAGATGACCTGCCAGGTCATTTATCGTGAGTCCTAGGCTTATTTGGCGGTAAAACGTACGACTGACAAATGTATACTCAGATCGTCATTGAAAGCGCACATAAAACCGTATTGGAACAATCACCTTACAGAACTTGAAATGATTAGAGGTTAGCTCGTATCGTCATACATGGATATCAGAAAAAAATCAAAGAGAAGATACAAATCAGGATTTCGTTCATTAGGCCTGTAGGACATCAAACCTCGAATTTCGCAATGCACACTGAAAGAGCGTGTGCAAGTATTCAGAACAAGAGATCGATGATACTGCCGAAGTCGATAGCTGCGCATTCTGGAAACTTGTAAATTACCAGTCGTAGAAAAGCGCCACACAAAGTCTTTTACCGCAGTTAAAATGACGTTCTGTTCGATCTCAAGCGTGTTCAGCATATCTTGAAATCGCGCGAATTACGTCACGATGTCATTGGAGCAGATTTTCAACTTTGTACCATTGTAGCAGTAGCAACAATACCCACCCCAAACAATCGCATTTCCGTTGAAGAAAAATATGTTGGCTCTCAGTTAACGAAAAGTTGGGCAGATTAGGGGAGACCGCGGCAAAGTGCTACACGGAGAAAAGTGGTAAATTTGATTTTCAGCTCATTTATATTTTCTGTCACGATAATTCCACTTAGTAATAAATTCTAGGCAGATTTTCTACATTATCTGATTTTTATGGCTAGCTTGGTCTTTAGTGGAGGTCTAAAATCGCGAAATTTGCTTTTTGGGGTCAAAAAATATTTTTGCAATGTATTCAAAAACGGGCTTGTCTAATGTCCATGACAAGATTATTTTTGATACTTGTGTTCATTGTTTAGAGTCATCACTAATTATTTATTTGACATGCGAGCTATTTCAAAAATTGCCCGCGGTTTCGACTTGTGGCCTTATTTTCAACATGACTGTATGTTGGGGCAAAGTTTTACATTAGGCCTACATGTGGGGCAAAGTGTTACACTCTGTTTTAGTAGTTTTCGCTTTCAAAAGACATACGAGGGTTGTCCGGAAAGTTCGTGGACACTGTTTAATATACGAAAATGAGAAAAGACAATTTTATAACACACACATGATGTCATTAAACAATATCTTAGAAACAACATTTTAAGATTCGAACGAAATCCCTCCATTTTTAACAGAATTACATATGTTTTTGTGAAGAAGGTTGAGGTACCCCGGAGCATGTCATGACGTTATGACGTTCCAGCGACGAAGAAATAACTTTGCCACGAAGACTCGTGCTGCTTTATTTTCTTCAGAAAGCATTCTACGCACCCTCGTGCACACACTGTTTTCATTTTCAAATGTTTTGTGAGGATTTTGTTAACAATTGCTTTTGACAGTTCACACTCCCCCCCCCCCCCCCCCCCCCAATATATCTTACCGTATTTGCCTATCGTCATTCACGACGTCACTCACCAAATTAACATTTCAATCTGTTATAACACTAAATCTTTGAGACCTCGAATCAGCTATTATTTCCCCGGAAACGTTTGTGACATTTGCGAACGAGATTAATACCACACACTTGGTCTCTTTTATGAAGAATTAACGAATTCCCTGGTCTCTGCAGGCGTTTTTCTAACTCCACGCAAAATTTCTCAAGAACGCGCTGCTCCGCCCAAACGTCCGACGTCGTCATATTTTACAGATTTCCTTCCATATCAAACTTCTTTAAATTATCTTCAAATGTTACTTTTTAACGCAACAACATTGAAATCAAAACAATATGGAGTCGGTATCTTAGGTCACATTTCTACTTATTTATTATTTTGTTTCCCGCCAATTTCATACGTTAAATTGAATTAGAAATACATATATGGGTAGCCAAAAAGCTCAAAATTTGACGTGCTCCGGGTACCCATATGTAGGGTTGTGTTAGGTCCTATTGTGAAATAATTGTAAATTAGATTTATTTCTTTTTGTTGGAAAAATACTTGATAGATAATTAGCTTTCATGTGATATTTTTTTTTTTTTCACAAACAAAGTATTATAAAGCAAAATAAATTGTGTGTCCACGAACTTTCAGGACAACCCTCGTATTTTGAGTAATAAAGTGGCGAATAATGATAAAACGCTAAATTATCCAAATTTCACAACATATTTTCATTCTATGAATCATTTTAGACAAAAGAAAAGACCAGATTTCGTAAATGGCTGATATTTTGACGTTACAAAAAATGAAAAGATTGAAATAAATTCGTTATCTGTGTCTATGCCTACATTTAAAAAAAATAGAAATTAGGTTATTCACTAGGAATGATGGAAATTACATCAATTGCATATTCTTCAGCAATTTATATAGCCTACCAGTAGCTTTTATGTATCATCTATTTTCTTAACTGATCTAAGTACAATGTATGAAACTCGTTTGTGACAGGGATATTTTCCACATGATGCCAAGTTTAGGCTATGCTAAAATATTTGTTGGCATAGTTTGTAAACTAGGGGAGACCGGGGCAAAGTGTTACATTTTTTTCGACTTATCAAAATTTTGACAATATTATATACCCTGCAGTCGAGTTAACCATAAAATCTAAATATGTATAAAATTCTGAACAAATATAAGTTTTTTGCAACATAATTTGCTTGTTTATTGATAAGTTAGAAAGAAAACAAAAATGGTAAAGAAAGTAACACTTTGCCCCGGGCATCGGGGCAAAGTGTTACACAAAATACACTGCCCGGGGTAAACGGCTTATAATGTTACCATTTTCTTTCTACGATTATCACTTATTATATTTAGGATGGGGACATAAATCTGAGGCTAAAAGGAAACAAATACAACCGATTAAGTATTGCAGAAACAAGCGTCCAAGATAACCCTATTTTTCAAAATTTCAGAAAATTGCTTTTTGACCACAAAAAGTGAAATTCGCGATTCTAGAACTCCCCTAAAGACCAATCTAGCCATAAAAAATCTGACAATGTAAAAAATCTGCATAGAATTTATAACAAAGTGGAATTATCGTGGCAGAAAACATGATTGAGCTGAAAAATCAAATGTACCACTTTGCCCCGTGTAACACTTTGCCCCGGTCTCCACTAACATTAATTTGATCTAAAATAGGCTAGCAATTTAGTCGATAGATAGCTATAACTAGCCTACATTTATTCCAGGAAATAAGATAAACAACAGCAGTGGGCAATCTGTTTATAAGAGCCGGTATTGACATGATGGGCTAAGTCACTCTCGGATTGGGTTTTTTTCTTTTCAAGATTGTAAAAAAAGATAATTGGAAGCTTGTTTCTGCAATAGGCCAAGAGGCTGACCAGTTGTAGGCCTATTTATTTCCATTTTACCTCAGATTTCAGTCCCCGTCGTTAACTTTAGTTTCAATGAAATTATTATAATAACTGATTATCGTAGAAAGAAATAAGTAATTTTGTAACACTTTGCCCCGGGCACTGTAACACTTTTCCCTGTGCCCGGGGCAAAGTGTTAGGCCTACATTTTTAACAATTTTTGTTTTCTTTCTAACATAGGCCCTATTAATAAATTAGCAAATTATGTTGCAAAAAGCATTTGGTCAGATTTTTTAAAATTACATTTTTAGATTTTATGGTTTACACGACTTAAAGGTAGGCCTATGATATTGTCAAAGTTTTTAAAAGTCGGAAAAATGTAGGCTAACTTTGCCCCGGTCTCCCCTATCTGTTAAGGCTATGCATATTTGAAAAAGTTAGGCCTACGCCATAGGCCTATTTGTTATAGTGAGAAGATGATCAAATTGAACGTAGAAAAGACACTTATTTAACTTATATAAGAGTATAAGGTGCTAAGAGTCAAATTATAGACCCCTGTGTTCTAGTCCTCTCATGCATGGTCAAATCCCATGGTCAAAAACGTTGTGGAGTGACACCTTTTCACAATATCAAGGTTTTTCTGGTAACAAAGAAAACTATCGAGACTGATTTTTGAAAATAAAGAAATAACATTTTATTATTTCAATTTTGTTTGAAAAAGTTTTTCTTTGTTGCCAGAGCTGAAAATATTGGTCCAGATTTTTTCGCCACAGTTCCCCTTTAATTAACAGTGGGAGATTCGTAGGTTGCTAAGGTGCGAATTCAAGCATGGCGTTATAAACAAGATGGCGGGTCATTGTGACAGGTGCACTCGAGAAAGTGTTTTATTGTGGAATAAAATCGTTTTGTGAGTGACTGTGGCTGGGAGAACGATATGAAGGATCAAATTTCTATCGGGATAACTAAAATGAATACATTTTAATTTGTTTTCGATTTAGGTAAGTAATAAAACATCATTTTTCTCCACATAAAGTTTGGACAAGTTTTTATGTGCTTTTCACACTGTCGTAAAAACTACACACCTAAACATTCATTTGTTGTTCGCAGCGTGCAAGTGTGGGAACAAGACCAAAAAGAGAGTCTTTAGTTGTTTTGCTATTGATTAATTGGTTTTTAATTATTAAATACATCATTTGATGCACAGAAAGAAATTGCCCCCCCCCTCTTCCTCCGCAACTCATCATTTTCAAGATCTTTGAAAGTTTAAACAACCAACGTTTAGCTGGAAACTGCTGCAGACCTCAAAACTAATTTTGATCATATGATTGTATGATTTGTTTACAATTTAGCAAGGAAAATATTGAGGCAAAAGGAGAAAATTCAGGAGAACAGCATTTCTTCTTCCACAATGTTTTCCTGGCCCTGGTTTCTCGAACAAACTTAAGTTTGTTCTCATGCTCAAATCACATGAAATCCATGTGAACTACAATGGAATACCCTTCAATGTTGGAGAGTATCCCTTTGAAGTTGAGCACATTCTCATGAGAATATAGTTATAAGTTTTTTCGAGAAACCGGGGCCTGTTCCTTTTTTGTTGGAGACGAAAAAGTAAACATAAACTAGATCTTATTTGCGTCTCAGGGTACAAGATTTCTTTAATATGTAAGGAAAACATGAATAGAAAGGGAGATACTGACTGTAAGCTGCACATTTTACATTTCTTGTTATTAGGGATGTTGACACAAGGAATAGGATAACAGTGGCGGATCCAAGATTTAGGGTGGTTCTAATTTACAAACTGCATGAAAATGAAATAATCAAGCTTCAGAGGGGGGTTGTTTGTACACCCTGAACCCCCCTCATTGTACATTTGATAACGCATATTTTATCGTCTTCATGTTCTTTGATTTATAAATACAAATCTTGATTTCATTTGGCCCTTTCTTTCATTTCAGACAAGCACAGTAACAAGATGGGGTCTGATTTATACTTCTATGAGCAGTGTGAGACCAGGAAGGTACCGAGAAGGTACAGAAAGTTACCAGAGGAGCTTCCAGAGAGCCTCCGTTTTGCTCATCTAAATCCCAAAGTAGCAGCGCTGCTGGCTAGTAAAGAGCGAGGTCAGAGACTCGACAATGAAGATCCATTTGGAGACGGGATGGGAAAGAAAAGCCTGCTTCCCGATATCAATGCAGCTTTTACCAATGTCAGAAATCAGTTTGATAGTGCAATGTCAAATGACGAAGATTCGCAGAGGTATCTTTTTGAGGAGGCGAAGATTTCTGCCTCACAAGTTTTACTACAACTGTCTAGGATTATTTATTTTTATGAGGATTTATGTGAACATATTCCTCGAAGTTTAGAATATCAACTTTTGTCTGGTTATGAAGACTTTACGAAGGATATTGTTGTAATTCCGCGAGAATGGCAGACTCATGAAATGAAAGAGCAATATGCAAACAGAATTCAACAACAGGAAGCTATCAGTGAAGAAGAAATGTCAGACAATGACCTTACAGGAAGGTCAAGGTCAAGAATGCAATCTGAAAGGTCAAGCGAGGTCGGCAGTAAAATGAACATTCGAAAAAGTAAACAAAAACTTGGATTATTGGACGTAACAGAGGGAGTAGAGCCTACTGAATCACGGATGGGTAAACGTAGCGAGAGTCGTTTGTCACTAGCGCCATCTCTGATGAAGGGACATCTTGATGTGGGTAACATCAGCAGGGTGGGGAGCAGGAGAAAGGGATCAAGTATGTATAAGTTTTTACGTTTTGAATCTCTATCTAAAAAACCCATTTTAGGTTAGAAAACATTGTGGGAAATGAAGAAATTGCTTGTTGCAAACAATTTCTTCATTTTGCACATTGTTTCTCAAAGCCTTTAGCTTCTGTGGAGTCAAAAGGTGTCACTGTGTGGTAATGGGTTAAATTGTGAAAGCCAGAACTCTCAGAGACAGCTATGATACATAAGCTTTTGAAAAAAATGGGTACTAAGTGACAGTCATGGGCTTTTTTTCTGTAATAATTTATGTCTTAACAATGTTACATGGTTACACATGAATTTGATAAATTTATGTAATAAATTACTAATAATGTAAACTTTATTCCAATTTATATGTTCATATACATGTGTATATTATTGTAGCCTTTAGCCCTTTTTGGTTAGCTAACTTAGCTTTACTTATTTATAAATAATGCTTTCTTTGTCAGTTTCTATATATATAGTTTTTATTCATGTTAAAAGGGGATATATGATAAATTATGATTTAGGAACACGACTACATGAGTGTTTACACTGCTTAGTGCTATTATTACTCTATGGTCATGAAAAAATATGATTATGTCACGGACAAAATTTATAAAAGTTGTGTACAGTAACCAAAGTACTTCAGTTATTGATATTATCATTCTATTCATGTTAGAAATGAGCTTTTTCAAAGGCTCAAAAAGTAGTAAGTATATTCACCATAGCAAGCAAAGTTTGATTTAGGATCAGTTAAACATTGAAAGTGACTCATCATGCAAAAAGGGATACTGTAATGTGTATGAATTAGAATGGTACAAACAGTACTGTAAACTTAACATCCCTGTCCTAAATGCACAATATCTAAAGTGTCAAAAATAAAAATTCATGAATACATTACTGGATGGCAAAATTTTAGACGGGTGCAAATTCCAAGATGTTGCAGACGACAACTTCTAAAGAGTGAAATTGTAAGTTTTCTGGTCTTTTTGGTAGAAAATATTGTGGCGAATGACAAAATTGCTTGTCACAAGCAATTTCTTCATTTTCCATGGGTTTTCTAAAGCCTACTATAAATATTTTGAGTGTCAGAAAGGGTGAATATACAGAAATTCATTAGATATTCATTAAATGCAGCCTTTTTGCATGATAGGTGGCTTGTTCACAATTTAGGTCTGATTTCTACCTCTGTTTGAAGGCACTGGTGTTGGCTCAAGATCTTTATCTAGGTATTCTTAATGTATTCAATCTATTGTATCACTCAAAGACACAAAATCAAAATCTTTCTTTTTGAATTCTTTGTCAAGCAACAGACTGATCTGAATTGGACAGTTTCAGACAACATATCCATGCTGATTCATGTAGAAATTTTCCATGCTATAGAAGGGAAAACCTTGATAGAAAAGGAGAAAATTCTGTTATTCACTTCAATGCATGAATAGATTCACTGGTTGTGTCGTGTCTGTTTCACAAGTCTCGTAGATATAATTATTGTCTTACATGGCACATAACATACATATAGATGTTCTATAGATCTATAAAATAATTTTGAAAATTTTTTGTCTAGCAGTGAAAAGGTATGAAAATTTTGCATACGGTACTGCTTGTTATACAATTGTTTTCCTTTTCCACAATGTTTTCTATTATTTTTGTATCAAAATAATCTGTTTGTTCCCACATGCAATAAATTCAATGCAGAATAATTATAATCTGTTATCAAGTGCTTCCATTCATTGATTTACTTACTAGACGACTTTGGGTAGCTTGTTGTCAAAATAAAACTGTCCTATCTGCAACATCAGCCCTGCGTTCAGTAAGACAAAATTTTAGCTAACGTGAGCAACAGTCGCAACTTCTTTGACACAAAATTCACAGAATTGACTGTGTATTCCGAATGAAACTGCCAACGTAAAACCTTACTGAACGCAGAACAGTATTCAATGGAACTCTTTCGGAAATGATAAACCTTAAGCCTGCTACACTTTGAAAGCTACTTCAGACATCAAATGCATGTCAATATAATACAAATACAATAAAAATGGAATTTGTGTAAAATGTATTGCAGAAAATATTGAGATAAAAGGAGAAGATGCTGATAAACGGCTTTTTCTTCTTTTGCTGCAATAATTTCCCAAGACAATTCTAATAGGGACATCAAAAAGTCTTCTTTGAGAAAGAGTTATTCCATTCCCAGACGACAAGATTTTAAAGCTTGTCCAAGTTCAAAGATGTTGCAGACGACAATTTCAAATGAATGAAATTTAAATTTTTGTTGTCTTTTTGAGTAGAAAACTTTGTGGAAAATGAAGAAATTGCTTGTCACAAGCAATTTCTTCATTTTCCACAATGTTTTCCGAAGCCTTTTCTTGTGAGCAGTCAAAAGGTGTCAATGTGCAGTAATGGGTTAAACATAGTATGGGAAGTTAGACTGATAGTCTGGCATTTGTCTAATCTGTTGAAAATGTTATGATAAGTTACTAAATGTATGATTTAATCTAAAGATATCTTGTAATCAAGCCAAACAATTTGAATTGTCTTCTAAAGCTAGCCTGGTATCAAGGTCAAAATTTTGCAAGTTTTGTGTTTGATGAAATAATGCCTACATAAAAGAGTAGATATGCATGTTGTGGAAGAAAATATATTTCAAACTGGTTCATTTCATTCTATCCGCAAAATACTGCTGTGAAAGATTAAGCTCTTGGAACCTTCATATTACAAATATGGTATTATGGACAAAATAGAAGTGTGTACTCTTGCTATGGAACAATGAACTTGTTTAATACTTGACATGCCCTTTAATCCTTATATAATCCCTTTACCAAAACTATTTCTTCAATTTAAAAAGGCGTAATCTGTATAGATACCCGCCAAAACTGCAATGTTTTTGGATTAGCACAATCCACATATTATTGGTGTTATTGCAAAATCTTGTAGTTACAAGGTTTTGCAATAACACAGACAATATGAGAATCGTAACTCTTATTGACTGTTTTTCACATGAAATTTTTAAATCTATAAGGATATTGATGGAAAAACTTTAATTGTTGACTTTCCTGAAGGAGTCTATTTTAATGGGCCCATAGAATTGAAAAACTACTTGACAGGGAACTACCTGTTTAACATTAAGATTATAAATAGAAAAGATTTTAAAAGTTTTTTTCAAGTTTTGTCATGCTAATTTTCAGTCTATAATATCATACTCTTGAAACCTTGGTCAGTGTTGTAAATCATCGTTGTAAATGCAAAACCTCGTATCTCGACTTTGGAAAATTTTAAAGGGGAGGGAAAAAAAGTGAAATAACTTTTCCCAACCTGAAATGTTTTACTTGATTTGGACATCTTGTTCACGAATAATGTGTCATTAATACTGATCAGTAAAAATATCTTGAATCAGGACTACAAGAATTGTCTTGAATGGGCATACAAGTTTGTACTTTGAAAATCGCACCAATCGACATACAAGGTTTTGCAATTACACCGACTAAATGATTACTTTGCACAGAATGTGGCATGGTGCAGGCTGATCTATTTACACTCTGCTTCTTTCCTGAATGAATGATACATTCGCAATTGGTCGTTCTTTTGTCACAGTTCAAGACTCGATGACATATTGTCGGTTTTCAACAAAAACCTCACAATGGCATTGAAAAAGCAGTGATATGATACTTTAGAAGGATAGGTCCTTTCAGACATGGTGAAAAAACTAAATGACCATGAGTTAAAGAGGTTTTGTAATTAAAGCCAAAACTTAGCATGCTGGACCTAAAACAATTTTGCAAATAGCCTATTTTTTCATGCAATAATAAAGAAATCTCATAATGTCTTACTTATTAAGTGTCAAGTTTTATGAATAATTGATAAATGGCAATAAAAAATCAAGTATATAGCTGTCAAGCTTACATATAGATTCAATCAGTGCCTCTATTAAATATTCATTGCCTTCATAATGTTAAAAGCAGAGTTGTTGCAAATTGACACAGGACATTCTTTTTTTTAATTCTGAATATTTATCAAAGACTGAGCACTATATTGTGAGCCCCAAAGTGTATGCAGTCAAATGTTTGACTCTGCCAAAGTAAATGTACAGACGGATGAACAGTCATAGAAGCTTAACGGTAACCTTTCTTAAACAGCAAAATCTTAGGAATTTCCTATTTGAAAGCTTACACAGACAACAAAATGGATGTTGATAAAGATAGAATTTGTGCATGATATAGCACAGAAACTATTGAGACAAAAGGAGAAAATGATGATTATCAGCATTTTCTTCTTTTGCCTCAATGTTTTCTCAACCCCTTTCTATAATGGACATGAACACAAGGGTCAAACTCATAAGTCCTTGAATATACTGTACAGTTTTAAAGTCATAATGCTCGTTATATGGCTGCATTTTTCATCTAATTTCCGTTGAACTATTGCATTAATGGAGAAAACTAATCTCTAATCTCCTGTACATAAACAGTAACTGTAGTCTTTTATTCTTCACAATTATGATTGATTTATTGGGTGGTTCCTAAGCAATCTATTTCAATTAGAAAATCAATTAGTCTTTCAACTAAAATGTTTATCCATTTACATGGATCAATGATAGTACAAAAGAAATCATGTGCCACAATTTCCACAAAAATTCAATATTCCAATTACTTCCAATTTTCTAATTTCTAAAAGTAACCTTTTATTTTTTTGCTAATCAGTTATTTGAGATCAGACTGACTTTGATTGCTTATTTGACCCTCTAATCCAGTTTCTTTTTCGCAATGTCCTTGGCTCAATTTCTTCATGTTTGTCTCTATAGAATTTAAACTGATCCAAATTGAAATCTGTTCCTTAAAAAGTATTTCTTCTTGCATGTATGAGAGCATTTTCCAGAGTTGTGCTTAAACTGACTTTGACACTCCAGTTGTTTCTCTAAATGAAATGTTAATGTTCTTTAAGAAGATTGAAAATTAAAAGATGAGTTCATATTGACCAAAGAAATAATTCAACACACTTAAAACAAGTCTTAAAAATGTAATTTCAAATGAAAGAAAAATTAAGACCTAACTTTTGAACCCAGTGATAGCACAAAAAAGTACATGGGGTCTAAACAATGGCATTTTGGGTTGTCAATTTTTCTAAGAGCTAAAGATATCAAATGAAAATTTTAATCCCCTTTGTAACCACAAAGCTTTCTTGTTATCTTTTATCAGTAAAATTGGACCAAGAGTCATCGTCGAATCACTCTATTAATGTTTTCAATGAGGGAAAGATAAATGACGATATCGCAGACGGTTGTCGGTTATATTTGCACATAGATTACCTCTGCTCTAATATTCCTCGCTGATTTGGGACGTCTTGCCTCGCGACCAACACCTTCTGAAGAATGCCACTTGCCTGAAGTCAATCTTGTCCATTTTCTTATCTTTTTAGTCAGTCCATATTTAACCTTTTTATGCCCACATATTCAAAGGATGGCATATTTTATGTCCCTGTGTTGCTATATGTCTGCCTGTCTGTTTGTCTGAAACGTAACCCTTTCCCAAACAAGACCTGGTTTTGACGTCCCTGTTAGAAAGGGCATGGGAAAACACTGAGACAAAATAAGATACTGCTCATAACCAGCAGTTTCTCCTTTTGACACAATATTTTCTGTGCTATATTGTACACAATCATTTCCTTTATTAACATGTATTTTGTTGTTTGTAGCAACTTTCAAATTGGACAACGGTTAAGGTTAACATTATAATTTGATAAAAAACTTTGACCCATTTACCAGAAGCAATTCTTTTAGACTGGTATAAATTCAAAGATGTTGCAGATGACAATTCCAAGTAAAATGAGGATTTACATTTTGTTAGTCTTTTGGGGTAGAAAACATTGTGGGAAATGAAGAAATTGCTTGTCACAAGCAATTTCTTCATATTCCACAATGTTTTCCAAAGCCTTTTTCTTCTAATCTAGGGTGTCAAAAGGCATCAATGTGTGTAAATGGGTTAATATAACATTCTTGGAGGCCATTTTGTGTTTCACAAGAACATCTTTTTTTCTCAAAAACACTTTTCCAAACAAACTTAAACATTTGATTTGACATTTCTTCTAGTAGCCTTTTTAGGAAATAGATAAATGAATAAAATGCTGGTTTTATATGTTATAGCATACAAAATGGGACCAATCTGAAACTATTATCTGGTGGGAAACAAAATTTTATGACTTGGATTATACACTGTTAAAAATAGTTTTGCCACTTTTGCATAGAACAGATAAAAATCCTAAGCATTATATTAGTAAGGACCAGAAACTAGATCTACTGGCTGAACCCATTAAAAAACCATGAAAAAAATAAAATGTCAAAATTCCACTATATGTACTTCATATTCAATTTGTTTGAATTAAAAAGCTATATTTGTAATGAGCAAACATTGGCCCATCAGTAAATAGATTGATGAATAAACAGACAGAATTTACAGACAAACTTCATGTCAAGGACATGGGCAAAACATAAATATTAACTCTTGGTATGCTAATCACGAAATAGCAAATGTCTCTGTTGGGACACATATGGACAACCTGCATGACAAGTTACTCTAAACTGCTTACTGATCTAAATACAACATGCAGAGTTTGCATTTCACTTGTAGTCCAAAGCTTGAGGCTAATAATATCTGCATCGATGGGAAAAAATGTTATTTTTATTGTTGATACAAGCTATTCAAGAAGTTAAAATGAATGTGAAATGTGCATATTAAATTTTGGTAAGGAGCATATTCTACTCTTGCCAAAATTGATAAGAAATTTTGAAATATCAGCAAGAAAAACATTTTTTTTCAGGGTATTTACTTTATTTGAATATTTTGATGCTTTTCAACAAAAACCTTGTAACTGCAGCTAAAACAAGCTGCAGTTACGAGGTATTTGTTGAAAAGCGACAATATAGAAAAGTGTTAGAGGGTTAATAAGATCAGTCATTACAGTTTATGGCTATATTTCTCTCAAGCAAGGCTTTGAAGTGTATACCAAAGGCTTAACAATGCCAACCCAGGATTTCATTTATATATGATACTTGTGATCGAATGGTTGTAAATTTATCTCAAGTATTTTGTTACCGAAACCTTTTGAAACTTGCACGAAAAATGTTGACTTGGCTAAGTGGTCGAGATAAGAAAACAACAGGTCCATTTATGGGTTGCCATGCTTCTCAGGTTATGTTCTTTTTGTTAGTGGGCTTAGTAAAAGTGTAAATGGGCTCTAGAAAGACCATTATTTAACCCTTTCCCAAACAAGACCTGGTTTTGACGTCCCTATTATGAAATGCTTGGGAAAACATTGAGACAGAAGAAGAAACTGCTGATAACCAGCAGTTTCTCCTTTTGTCTCAATATTTTCTGTACCATATTTCACGCAAATCCTATCTTTTATAACATCCATTTTGTCATTTGTGGCAGTTTTTGAGGTGGATCGCCCTAAAATTCTGTCGTTTGGGAAAGGGTTAAATAAGAGAAATCTGAGAGCTAGAGCATTGAAACAAATTCTCAGATTCTCTAATTCTAGTAAAAATAGTTTTAAAAGCTATTTCTCCACCCAAAAATTAATACCAATACAATGTACTGAAACACAAGACTTGTATTAAAAAAGATAAATCATATCAGAATTTTACCCAACCAAATGCACTTTGATATGTTCAACTTTGAAGTCTTACTTTTAAGCCTATTTGAACAAAATTAAAGGGGAACTATTGTGATTTTTTACACTCTTAAGAGGAATGGTCCAATTTGTGTCCATTAGTATATCATCAGATCCTATCTAACTTTTTGACAAATTTGGTTAATTGAATTGCATTTCATAATTATTGTAAAAATATGAAAGAATTATCAGGTGTTGCATCAACTTGTATTCTTCTTGTATTTCAAGAACATCATTAGCTTTTTGTACCTTAATCAATTGTCTTTCTTTGTTTTATACTTCAGGCATAGTATAAAAATCAAAGAGTTTCCTCTCATCAGTGAAAATGGTTTCTATTCATGTCACCCTATTTTACATTCTAGGTTTAAGTTCTCACCGAAGCAGTAAGTTTGAGTAGTTCATAGTTCATTAAATATTTATAGCTGTTTGGTCAATTATGAAGACACAGGGATATGGAAATACTCCATTGTATAAATCTACCAAGACATGTTTTGTCTTACAATTATATTGCATCATAAGTTCAATAATATTGGTGGACCAATATGCATGTGCCCTCTATTCCCTCAAATCATCCTATTGCAGAAACAAACTCAAATGAATGCTCTTAAAGACTCATAAGAATAATTGAGAAACTCTGCAAATTAAATAATGCACCTTGTGTCTTTATAACTGGCTGCAGTGCCTGTTTATTATTCATTCATTATTCTCCCATAGTTTATCAATGCAATAGTCTACCAAGATCATTTGGAAACAAATTTTTAATCAGTTGTAATTACATCAGACTCAAAAAGTATTCATAAATCATCATACTTCTACATGAAGCTTTTTGAGTTGTGACATTTTGAAGCTGATTACCAGACTAACAGATGCCAGAATTTGTTTCCAAATATATAGATATTTATTCTTTGTAATGAGGATCCATTCGTTAGATTGAAAGCTTCTACTTGACTCCCTTTATAGGCAATGCATGTTAGAAATTTTACCCTTAGATTGTAGACCAAATTAATGTGTTTAATATTATCTACTGTATGCATGTCTATCTATTTTTTTCCAAGAGGAAAATGAGATTTTTGATTTTAGATAGATTTGGGAACATTGTCTCACACATGGTGTATACTTTGTCATTTCATAAACTCATCCGTTATGTATTTCTTTTTTTGGAATCAGTAAGACAGCGTTCTTTTCTGTTACCAATTGGCATACTTTTTATCCTTTTAGCTCTTTTGAATTAAAATTGTTTTAAGCTTTCATATTGCTTAATGTTTAATGATCATTTACACAAGTTTTCCCTGGACTTTTTCTAGAGGGGGTCAATGTTCCCCTGGTCTTCAAATTAGGGGGGGGGGGGGGGGTACTCCTGTTGTACATTATTTCTTCTTGTCGCAGCTGATAATTTATGAGGGTAACTTAAGTTAAAACTGCACTTAATCGCATAATTTGAAATATGAATCGTGAGAAAATCTCATAATTTAATTCACAATATCTACCTTCAGAAAAATCAGAATGTTTTCATAACTAAATATTTTTTATCATGTGGGAAAAGAATTGTTTGTGCTCAGTGGGCTGAACTAAAAGATTATGATATGAATAAGTTCACACCAATAACATGGGATTATTGGGAATTTCACATCTTTAAAGTGTAAACATATTTACAATATTGAGTATACCCGATTTGGGAGGGTCATTGGGGTCAGAAAATGATAAAAGGTTGAACATAGTCAAGAAAGATTACAAACAGGGTTCCACAGACTTTCAAATTTTGGAGTAAAAACTACTTTTACAGTATGCTTGTACTCCCTCTATAAGAGACATAGAAGACAGCTTGCAAATACTGGGGGTAGAAGATTCAATTTGGGGCTTTTTGGAAACCCTGTTTGACAAGTATTATTGTGATATGTAGATTCATGCATTATTCATGATACATAGCTGCATATTTCTTATAAAATAAGTCATTGAAACTCTTTAAAGTTCTTAGTATTGTATGTTTTGTATTATAGATCTTTCACATGAAGGTACCTAGAAGTTACACATCATTAAATTTCAAATGCTGATGTGCCTTCTTTGATTTTTTATCACCAACATTGTGAATGCTTTAATGAAAGAAACACTAATGATGTCCAAATGATTTACTGAGGTTTTCAAAAGACAATTGAGATGCAACATTTTGTATCATTTCAACACTAGTACATGTACTACTACTACTAAAACTTTCTATATTTCTTTCTTTGGTTTAATTTTACTACTAATCATACAGACCTTTATTTTAGTGGTAAGTACAGACTTTAAACAATGGGATGCCAGATGATTTTGACTTTTGCTAGATGTGTTTGTGTAATTTGAATTTGAGAACATTTTACATTTAGTTTAAAATGGAATTTTCAACTTGAGCTTATTCTTTGAATGGATTTGTCCAAGAATCCATGTCTGTACTTATTTCATATCATTTAACCCTGTTCCAAAGCATGATTTAGTTTGATGGATAACATGACGGCAAAAGGAGAATATGTTGATATATTACCTTGAGGTTCTTATTTTTTAATTCAATAAATCTCAGTTAAAGGTTAATCTAAGTTATTTTAAATCATTGACCAGTGTTATTTCAAAACATTTAATCAAGCTGTAGTCACAGGGTCTTACAATAACTCTTAAAAACAAATATCTCAATAATCTAACCCTAAAATAGATTGAAGATTAGTATTAGACATAAAGTTTATAACCTTCAACCTTGTTGATTACTATCATAAATCTGTCTTAATCTGATTGTTAATGAGGAATGTCACCTAGAGTAATAACACTGTCAATCATTTAAGGTTGCGGACTGGATTATCAACTTTTGGGGTTGCTTGTTCAATCTACCAGGCCTTTCTGTGTTGTCCGGAGTGTCTTTCACAGCAGAATTGTCTAAAACTTGCTGTTTGGAAAGATTAATAAGGGAAGAGGTTTAAAAGTTATTTGCTGTTTTCATGCAAAGGAAAGTTTATCAAAATGCATATAATATCCAGGAATAGATTCTGTCAATAAGTGTTAACAGATGTTTTATAGATTCTCTATGCTCACAAGCAATCTACAATAATATGCTTAAAAGGGAAAGGCAATTTAGGATCAAAACATTTATTGACCTTTTCAATCACAAAAATCAATTGACGGATGTATGAAATTATATTTTAAAATCAATAAAGGCAAATCTTTTAATGCAAAACTTTTAACCTAATATTTGTACTCCTATTTACTTTGGATGTCTTCCAATGCAGAACCCTTTTTCAAACGAAACCTTGATTTGACGTCCCTCGTATGAAGTTTTTGGAAAAATTGAGGCAAAAGAAGAAAATGCTGATAATCAGCATTTTCTCCTTTTGCCTCCATATTTTCTATGCTATATTTTATACATAATTTCCATATCTTTTTCAACATCCACTTTGTCGTCTGAACCAGCATTCAAATTGGAGCAATCTGAATTTTTGTCCTTTGAGAAAGGGCTTTTCCCTTGTAATGCTGATTCCGTTGAATATTTTTGCTTTGGTAGGTTAACAAGGAAGCAAAGACAAAGATCAGCCTGCTTGTGCATGCAGTCTGATCTAAGTCTATATTCCCTTCTCATCCAAATCATTCGCTGATGAACTGTTTAAATTTAGTTTATAAATAGCAAAAATATTCCTGTTATAAAAGCCTTGGTATTTGAAATAAATTCTGCATGGTAAGGATTACTGGATTAAGGTTTGAATCAGAAGTACTTTGAATGCATGTCTAACATGATAAGTGGCATCTCGTCGCTATTCAGCAAAAAACCTTTTAACTGCAGCTTGTTTTAAACTGCAGTTATGAGGTTTTTGTTAAATAGCAGCAATTTTATGACCAATGATGCACATTTAGTCTGTATTTACAATAGTTAATTTAATTTGAAGACATGTGTCCTCACAATTTGTACATTTCATATAGATTGTTTTAGATTGTTTGCTGAAATATAATTCATACAATATGTTAGCCGTGGCATTAGCGCAGTTGGTAGCGCATCTGCCTCTCGCTCGAGTGGTCCCGGGTTTGTTACACGGCAGCTGCAAATATAGTTTCTAACAAAAATGTTACCAACCAGTGGTTTGATATCGTTAATCTATGTGGGCAAGCAGCTGGAGGGATTAGGGTCTTGTGGTAGTACTGGTATGAGAAGCATCAGGAATCCATGGTCAGATGCTCCAGCCGCCATGAGATGACCATAGCAGCTGAAAACGGTGTAAAACCCTAATAAATCATACAATATGTTTAAAGAGACTGTCAAACACAAAATTATAACCAGAATATGTTCAAAAATGGTCTATAAAGTTTTATTTTTATACATACCTAGAAGCAGAGTTGAGGCAAATTCTTCAGCGATTGTTACATTCTGTCAATGACATTACCACATACCACGTTTAAGGCTGGGCTTAAACAGAATCCTGTGTGACTAGGCCTTTTTTCAAGCATCTTTTGATTGATTGAATGATTTTGTGGCTTATGTATTTGAAATAAAGAAATCAGTGATTATTTTTTCTATAATTTATAGTTCCCAATGCTGCCAATCTTATTAGGTTAAGCGTCTGAGATTTTTATGTTATTGTATTTGCTCATTGGATTTTCAGTTTTTGAATGTAGACGTTTTCACATTAGATGTTTTGCACATTAGATATTATATTTTGCACATTTTATGACCTTAGATGTATATTTTGCACATTAGATATTATGTAATTTGCACATTAGATGTTTTGCTATCTTTGCAGTTTCTGGTCAATCCCGCCGTTTTCGAGATGACATTTCTCTTATCGCAGAAACACCCACTGAAATGCGTTGTGAGTTTCCTGATCTTGGTTACCATGGAAACCCTCTAACAGAATTAACCCTCTCCTCTTGAAACTTACAATACTATTCACTTTAACCCTTTCCCAAACGCCAAACTTTTGGGTGATCCACCTCAAAAAGTGCCACAAATGACAAAATAGATGTTATTAAAGATAGAATTTGTGTCAAATATGGCATAGAAAATATTGAGACAAAAGGAGAAACTGCTGGTCATCAGCAGTTTCTTCTTTTGTCGCAATGTTTTCCCAAGCCTGTTCCACAAGGAACGTCAAAACCAGGTCTTGTTTGGGAAAGGGTTAATTATTGAAAGATTGATGAAATCGTAAAAAAATTAACACTGAAAGAATTGAAAACAGACATGTGGCAAAATTCAAAACCTCAATATTTGTGAAATTTGGACTATTCATGCAGTCTTATCTTAGTCCACAATACATGCTTGTCATTTCCAAGCCATTTTCTTTTTCAATATCATTAGGAGACCTACAAAGAAAATTATTATACCCCCCACCTACGAAGTAGAGGGGGGTATATTGGTTTCACCATGTCTGTCTGTCTGTCCGTCTGTCCGTCCGTCCGTCCATCCGTCCATCCGTCCGTCCGTCCGTAGACTTTTTCGTTTCCGTGCTCTAACTCATGAACCGGTTGACCTAGGATCATGAAACTTTACACAGTTGTTGCCCATGACTTAAGGAGGTGCCCTATTGTTTTTGGGTCACGAAGGTCAAAGGTCAAGGTCACAATCGGACTTTGTTTAAAATCCGTTTCTGTGCTCTAAGTCATGAACCGGTTGACCTAGGATCATGAAACTTTACACAGTTGTTGCCCATGACCCAAGGAGGTGCCCTATTGTTTTTGGGTCACAAAGGTCAAAGGTCAAGGTCACAATCGGACTTTGTTTAAAATCCGTTTCCGTGCTCTAAGTCATGAACCGGTTGACCTAGGATCATGAAACTTTACACAGTTGTTGCCCATGACCCAAGGAGGTGCCCTATTGTTTTTGGGTCACAAAGGTCAAAGGTCAAGGTCACAATCGGACTTTGTTTAAAATCCGTTTCCGTGCTCTAAGTCATGAACCGGTTGACCTAGGATCATGAAACTTTACACAGTTGTTGCCCATGACCCAAGGAGGTGCCCTATTGTTTTTGGGTCACAAAGGTCAAAGGTCAAGGTCACAATCGGACTTTGTTTAAAATCCGTTTCCATGCTCTAAGTCATGAACCGGTTGACCTAGGATCATGAAACTTTACACAGTTGTTGCCCATGACCCAAGGACGTGCCCTATTGTTTTTGGGTCATGAAGGTCAAAGGTCAAGGTCACAATCGGACTTTGTTTTTAAATCCGTTTCTGTGCTCTAAGTCATGAACCGGTTGACCTAGGATCATGAAACTTTACACAGTTGTTGCCCATGATCCAAGGAGGTGCCCTATTGTTTTTGGGTCACGAAGGTCAAAGGTCAAGGTCACAATTGGACTTTGTTTAAAATCCGTTTCTATGCTCCAACTAAAGAACCTTTTGACCCATAGCACTTTTTTCAGTGACAAGGCGCTAGTGGGGGGTATTTGTCCGCTTTGCGACAGTTCTAGTTGTGACTGTATCAAAAACACTGCAATCTTTTTGTGGTTTGGAAAGGAATTATTCAGCACTGCAAGACAGTGTTAATGTAAGCTTCTAATAACTTCATAGTAATGATTAAAGCATATCTTTGTTATTTCTTTCAGTGTTTTATTTAATGTTTATTTAATTATTCATTTTCTGTAAATTCTTTTAGAAATCTCTCAGAGTTGCTGATCAGAGTTTATGGCATTATGGCATGTAGTCTCAGATAGTATGGTAGCTAGTGTTTTTGCTTATTCAGTGGACTTGAAAGCAAACCAACCCTGGTAATTGCAATCTAGTGCTTGATTGCTTTTGAATTTGAACAAGTCTTTCGACTAGAAAATCCTACTATAAGGATAAAGCATTGACAAATAAGCCTTTTAAATTAACAGAAATCCTTGGAAGTATCAAGTTCATATCATAAAAATATACAAAAAATATACAACTTAATCATTCTACCAAGTCATTATAATGTTTTTCCCTATCCCTATATTTTTAACCAAAAAGTCACTATCAACACCCCCCACCCCACCCCCGCCCATCAACAGCATCTCTCTTTTAATCTTAACACAGAAAATACCCTTTACATTAACCCTTTCCCAAACAGCAAAATTTTAGGGTGATCCACTTCAAAACTGCCACAAATGACAAAATGGATGTTGTTAAAGATAGGATTTGTGTAAAATATGGCATAGAAAATATTGAGGCAAAAGGAGAAAGTGCTGATTATCAGCACTTTCTCCTTTTGCCTCAATGTTTTCCCAAGCCTTATCTAATAGGGACGTCAAAACCAGGTCTTGTTTGGGAAAGGGTTAATCTATTCACTGTTTCATTAACTGCATGCTGATCATGAAGAATTTTGTAACATTGAATCATATTTTATTATAATAACTATTCAATATTAGATATATTATTCATGAGAGAAAACGATTCTTAAATAAGAGAATCAAAGAACAAAAAACTAACATTTACAAGTATTCAAGTTACCTACCAATGTCCTCTGGAGTTCTTATTGTGAGCGATACAGTTTACAGATAGATGAATTTTGTTTTCTAGGTAAAACAGTGCAGGACAGGAAACAACTTCTAGAAAAATATAAACGTATCTTGTGTTCTCTGTTATGCCAATTATTTTCATTGTTTATTATTTACTTAACTCTTTCCCAAACAAGACCTAGTTTTGACGTCCATAATAGATGTGGCTTGGGAAAACATTGAGACAAAAGAAAAAACTGCTGATAACCAGCAGTTTCTCCTTTTGTCTCAATATTTTTTATGTCATATGTTACACAAATTCTATCTTTTATAACTTCCACTTGTCATTTTTGGTAGTTTTTGAAATGGCTCATTCTAAAATTAAGCCATTTGGGAAAGGGTTAATGTTACATGAATGTCATTGGCACATCTTACTAGGCTAGTTTGTGTTTTTAGGGTCTTTCATTTTACAGATGTTTGCTTTTTATTTACTGTTCATTGGTTAGAATTTTTCATATTAGCATTATACAGTATTAACAAGTTCCCTTTTTTGAAAGTATGTTTCATTTCTACAAGGACCACATTGTCATATAAAAGATCATATGAAATTTCAATATTGTTCAAAGGTTTTCTTTTTAATTTGATATAAATTTAGGAACTATTAATGTATACTTGAAATTTTAATAACATTTGCATGGTTTTCTGAAGATAAACAACTTTAATTTTGATTACATGCATACTATTCTCTCATAATCAATTACAACAAAAGTTGTGATATTATCAGTTAGAATTTTCAGTTATTTCATGGCTACAGTTGGCGCCACATTGTATGGCACATGTTTATGTTTTGTTTAACGTTCAATTACATTTGAACAAAATATAAACATTGTGCCATACTACGTGGTGACAACTGTAGTAATAAAAAAAGTAACTGTTTACAAATTTGTACAAAGTAGTTGTTCTTCAGGATTTTTTTGTAATGAGTTACTCATTTTGTTATTTATTATTCCAGCAACAGCAATGGCAAACCAGCTATCCTATATGCAGACAATTAACTTTCAACTGTCAAATAAAAGCTTTGAGGAAAAAGGTAAGACATATTTTTTTTTTCATTGCCCCATGTACATTTCACCATGTCAATGTATTTTTCATTTTTTCAGAAAAAACTTATGGTTTGTAACAAAAAAATTAGCTGTAATGTTGCTTATGAATGGATTCACTAATTATAAAAGTTTCATATAAGTGGTGGTAAGACATTACTTGCTTCATCCATGTATGATTTGATTCATAATTTGTATGTCAGTCTCCATCTTAGTCACCTTAACTCTTTCCCAAACAATAACATTTTAGACCATTCCAAATTCAAAGATGCTGCAAACAACAACATTAAAGTAACTATAAAGGAAGTTTCTGTGCAATATAGAACAGAAAATATTGAGGCAAAAGGAGAAACTGCTGATTATCAGCAGTTTCTTCTTTTGTCTCAATGTTTTCCAAAGCCATTTCTATTAGGAACGTCAAAACCAGGTCTTGTTTGGGAAAGGGTTAAATACTTCAAAGCATGAAGCTAACATTTCTTTTATGTTTCATTTACATTTCATGCTATCACATTGCAGGCTGGATAATGCTAAAGGGCAGACAAGAAGAAGTAGACCAGAATACAGTGTTAGAATATTGTGTGACCAGGCTCCAGGAATCCATGAAAGATATGTGAGTATAAAACTGTTACATTGTGTTCAACATCAAGTATTTCTCTTTATTATAATAATTTTTCTCTGTAGAAAACCTGACAGGGCAGAAATAATCTGTTTTTCATACATGTGAAATAGGGTCACAAATATGGCTTAAGTTTATGGTGACATCATGTTTATATTTTGTGTATCACCATTTGCTAAGATGGTACAATGCAGAGAGAGAGAGAAACATCAAGTTTTAAGCGAAAATTCTCTTTCTCTCACTGCTTTCCATGCACATGCAAATACATTTCCCTCACTGATTTTACTTTCTGTAACTCCTTTCAACTTGAATTAGTCCAATTTTTTTCTGATCAATGTTTTGCAAATGGACAATTTGCAATTGTGAAGGCCATAGGCTCATAGCTAACTCTATTTAACTTGCCGCTATAAATGCATTACCATTTCAGAGCCAACCAAAGACAGAAGAATCTAGATCAGGGACATGATAAGGCGGTGGCTGTACGATATTACGGTGATACACGTAAAGAAACACTGTTAAAGTACCGTAAATCTCCCGTTAAATCCACATCTAGTCTTAGTTTACAAAAGGGAGGTAAACCTCGTATACCCAGTATTGTGGACGAGTGTAGTGAAGGGAAGTTACTCATGCAAGCTTCTCATATAGATGGCAGCTCTGTAGCATAGTATCCTTTCATGTTGTTACATGTATCTTAATCTCCATGAAATAAATTTGTACCTTATGTATGTTTTTATGCCTGTTTGAGATTTCCTTACTAAAACTTTTTTGATGACCATTTTTAAGTTTTTTGGAATACCCCTCGCTTTAGAAAAATGGAAGATAATGCACCTTGAGGGAATAAGGATAAGCTTATCAACTAAGATATAGATGTCTTCTTAATTTTCAAGTGAGAATTCAATTAAATTTATTCATTCAAAAAAATGTTTAAGGCTTTACTACACCAAACATACATAGATGTTTATGTTTCTAAATTTCAAGAACAATGTTTGTAAAAAAAAATAGTATTGTGTTCTGCAATGTATTGATACAGATAAATAGATTTTCAAGCATGTTCATACTATGATATTCTCTGCCATTAAATAACCTTGACCACACACTAGCTACCCATCAGGGCGACCAGCTATTGTCCACAGTGCAGCAGGTTTTGGTAGACCAGGGTATTATACGATCGTGTATGAAGACGAGTTAGACTCTAAAATGTTGGCATGTTTTACTCCCTCGGGTAGAGGGGTGTGCTATTATTCTAATGGTGTTGTTAGGTGAGTTTCTTATATATAGCTAGTATTATGATACCTATTGTGCTAAAAGGGACCTTATGTGAAGTGTGAAAAGTATCAACCCTAGTCAGTCTGCGCGAAATGTGCAGACTGACTAGGGTCAAAGCATTCCTCCCTTGGTTAATTTTCTGGATATAAATTGTTTTTCTATCTAGGCCTATTTTCATATCGAGGGGTTAGTGCAAGACTATTGTAACTACCTTTTGTAAAATTTTACAGGAGAGGGAAAAAACTTAATAACTTTTTTAAAATTTAACGTAATTACTCAAAATTTCAACATGAAGTGTATTGGAACATAAGAATTTCAATCAATCTATTTATTTCAACAAAACTTATGAAAATTTTCTTTTGTTGAACATTTTTGACTTACAATAGTTTTGCACCAAAATTCATCAATTGTATGCACAAAATGTTGGTGCAAAACTATTGTGACATTTGATTTTAGCTATTTGCTGTAAATACATAAATGCAAAACTAATGAAATATGACTATATTTAGCACCTTATTATGTGAGGCATAAAAAGATGAAGAAAATATTGTTGTCTGTATGTCTGTTCATCTATCTGTCTGTCTGTGGACTAAATCATAAAAACTTAACACAAAATGCTATCTCTTTTTAAATCTTTGAAAGTACTTAAGTTATAAAACTCTAATTTATATACAGGTAGTTTTTATGCTCTCTGAAAAAAAATTGAGGGAGCATATAGTCACTACGCTGTCTGTCTGTGCTGTCTGTCTGTCTGTTCATGCATTCTTCAGTCCATTTGTCCATCCATCTGCAACTAGATCTCAGCAATCCTTTGACCAAATTTGATGAAATGTCATAATTTTATGAACTACCTGGAATATTTCCAAGAAAGCCTTTAATTCAATTACTCAATTAAGACTGCGTCATGCAAAAAGGGGCCTTTATGTAGAAATTAATTTTTCTCTAATTACCAGTACTTTCATCTAGAGTGATCTGAAGTCAATGAAAATTTGTTCTTAAGTGACAAATTAAATGTTTTAGACCATACATTGTTTTAATCTATGAACAAAAATCTTTTCATGGTAAAAGGGAGCTCAATGTATCAAAGTTTTGCATCTATTTCTGTCCGTCTGTCGTAAGCAAATTCTCCACAACCCTTAGACCAAATTGAATGAAACTTCAATATAAAATTCCTGGATACTGACAAGAACCCCTTCCCTCTGATTCTCAATTTGAATGTAGAATTTAGTTTTTCTCCTATTTCTTTAAATCTAATAATTAGGATTTAATAAATTTCTATACTTGAGTATAGCTCACGATAAATGACCTGGCAGAGCATCTCTAGCTAATAGCTAGGTCATTTATTGTCAGCTTTAATGCACCAGACTATATACACCACACACTATAATATACATAGTAAATAAACAAGAGCTGTCACTGTAAGATGACAATGCCCCCGACACCGCTTTGATTTTAAATTATGGCCAATCTATGTTCAAGGTCAAGGTCATCCAGGGGTCAAGGTCACCAAAGTATGTGCCTACAGAAAGGTAATGTACCAAGGAATGTTGTGGTAAAGTACGAAGCGAATATGTTAAGTAATAAGGAAGTTATGGCCAATGTTAAAGTTTTTGGACGGAATGACGGACAGACAGACGGACAGACAGACAGACGGACGGACAAGTCAAATTTATGATGCCTCCCTATCGGGGGGCATAAAAAAGTTTAGCAACAAAATGTAAATATCTTAAGTAACCAAACTATTTTTGTTTTAAAAATCAAATCAAACGTTTACACAATAGATTATAGCTAGAGAATACAAACAGATTTTATACCGCCATCACATGCGTCTCACACTCCAGGTATGCATTTCCGGTTTTCATGTCTGCGATGGTATTCATGTGTGTGGAGTATAATTCTAGAAAACATTTAGGTGTGAACATTATTGTCTTTGCCCAGTATGAAAAAAGCCACTAAAAAGAGTTTTCTGCAATGGTGTGGGACTACGCTTCGGGCTTATGTTAGAAGGACATTGTATCACTAATGTGTTCCTACGTGGCGGAATCGGCAATAAAGATGTCTTTTTGAATTTTGTGTTGAGATAGTCCTGGCCAAAGACGCCGAAGAAAAACACCATGAGATGATGACCGTCACAATTACGTAACGTCACGACAAAGATGTTCCATATTAGCACAAAAACATGAGTGGCTTCAACAGGAATTTCAACATAGAGTATCCACACTTACTATCCGTAATCGTCTCCACAGACGAAGGGTTACTAGATGTTGACCATATGTTGTTATTTCCTTGACGCTACACCATGAACGCACCAGACTTGTCTGGCATAGAGTCCTAAATGCTTTAAGCGTAAACAAGTTAATGTTCTCCCATAATCATCCCTTTCTTTCTGATTTGTCACCCATAGAGCACATATCGTCGTTGTAAATGCAAAACCTCGTATCTCGTTTTTGGAAATTTTTAAATGGGTCGGAAAAAAGTGTAATAACTTTTCCCAAATTGGAAGGATTTGCTTGAAACTTGGACACACTGTTCACAAATAATGTATCATTAATACTGTTTTATAAAAATACCTCAAAACTTGCAAGAATTGTCATAACTGGGCACACAAGATTTGACTTTGAAAATTGCGGAGATCGACATACAAGCTTTTACTAAAACGTTACTCTTTTCAATATTTCGACCCTTATTTGGGGTCTTTTTCAAGAAAAATTTTGCACTATTCTACACAACTACATTGTTAATAGTCAAGTTCCACCATTTTGAACATGTTATGATGTCATACGAGGTTTTGCATTTACACCGACGATATGGTGCATTTAAGGAAGACGTGCACATGATCGCAATGACGGGAAAGATGTTCAATCATTTGATAAAGTAGTGAATGTTGATACTGCCAAACAATTTAAGTGGATGAGAAATTGGTTCATTGCTGTTTTTGCTCGAAAACGACCTCATAATCGAAACCGAATTACGTTGTGACTTTTTGTTTAGACCCCTCACCTACGTCAAGACAATGTCTCTGACACAATAATTAACTTCACCACAAAGCGGTTGTGAAATAAATATCACAGAAAATACATGTTTTCAATTAACAAAGTCAGTGTTGCTAAACCTATTTTACATGGTATATGTGTACAAAAAATGTGTCATGGGAATGGGAATTTAAAATGTACGATAGCTTAATCTGATTTTACAGGTCAGGTGAATTTTTTTGTGACAAACATTTATTCGGGGAGCATAACCTGCCTATGTCTGCTTTTGTTATTTGTGTGCATCTTTTGATTCAAAGTCAAGGATATATTTCATTTAATTCAAGGTCATTTTCAAGTGAAAAAATATGAATGGAAAGTTTAATTGTCCGGACATGCTTTCACATCTAAGGCTCATATTAAATCTCATATTTCAGAAATAGATACAAAAAATTCTTCCAAATTCAGTTAATTTTTATGCCTGCATATAATTATCTAAAGAGTTTGGTTATATTGTTTTGTTTTTATCCATCTGTCGTGCAGTCGGTCAAATTGCAAAACACATGAAAACATAAGATTGTCATATTCTCCAAAAGTATGTAACATGCAACGTTCTAACATGGCATGTTCCCTGGTTCTTCTTTTTTTTTTATGAAAAACCAACATGATATGACATTTCTGAATATTATCCTGTATACACCCTTATCTAAACTTAACCTATAACTTAATTAATGAACTTCCCAGAAAATACTTACATTTTCCTCTAAATTTAATTTGATCTTTTGAATGCAGACTAGGGCTGAAACGAGTACATGAGTGCTAGTACATGGGTGCAGATTAATTACCCATTACCCGATGGTTAATTTTGACTTTTTTATTTATCATAGAAAAAACAAAGTTAAAAACGGTAATTGTGTCAATTTTAAGGGCAGTTTTTGTCCAATTATACTGAAATTCAGATTCATTCAAGATCTAGTATTCTTCAACATTGTGTTTTAGTTTTGTCTTGAATGGTCAATATATAATCTGGTTGATGGAGTGAAAAGAAAGTCACAAATGGCAACTTTGTCAAATTCAAGGGCAGATTACTCAGCAATTTCTTGTTCTATAATATGCTGAATATCGAACTAATCCAGGACCATGTGGTAATTAATACCATGTCCAATTTTCATCTTGATGGGTTATTATTTATGACGATTAGAGTGAAAATAAAGTCGAAAACAGCAAATTTGTCAAATTCAAGGGCACATAACTCAAGACTTCCTAGTCGCATTGAGCTGAAAATCAATTTTATCTGGTATCTTATAGTCACCAACATTGTAAAGAAGTTTTGTTTTGTTTGGTCTACAATTATTGTAGATATTAGAGTGTAAACAAAGTCAAAAACAGTCAAATATGGCCATTTGTCAAATTCAAGGGCACATAACTCATGACTTCTTGTTTTGATTGAAATAAAAATCAACTCCATCCGTGATTTTATAGTCACCAACATTGTGTACAAGTTTTGTCTTGATTGGTTAATAATTGTAGAAACAAAAGTGTAAATAAAGTCAAAAACAGTCAAAAGCGGCCATTTGTCAAAGTAAAGGGCACATAACTCATGACTTCTTGTTTTGATCAGACTCAAAATCAAACTCATTTCAGATCTTATGGTCCCCAACATTATATCCAAGTTTTGTCTCGATTGGTAAATAATTGTAGATGCTGGAGTGGAAATAAAGTTGAAAAACAGTTGAGTTACAATAGTTTTGCACTAACAAATTTCTTTCAATTGAGATACAATATTTTTAAAATTCTAAATATCTTTTTAATTATACAGAATTGAAACCCGATATTAGAACATATGATGTATTCCTTCTTTAAGATTCAGAAAATGCAAAAAAGTGAATTTCTCAAAAATAGGTAGTTACAATAGTTTTGCACTGGGCCCTCGATATCTAGTTGATGTCTGAAAAGTATGAGCTGTTTCTCAAAATTTAATTTTATGGACTTGTCATCAGGCTCCTTTTAGCATGATGAGTCTCATATGAATATTGATCTGGAAAAAAGGGCCCTTAAGGTGTTTGAGAGTTCCATGAATGTGAATCATATAAGTGAGAGAGAGCAGCTGATTGCCGGAATTGGATGTCGTATTTGTAAAGGTGCAAGAAATACTAGGTACACATGGTTAGATGTACCAGTAATTTTTAATGGAAAATTGTAGAGTGCAGCTTTAAATCCCTTCCAGTCATACTATAATCTAAGTACACGTATTTCCTTTTTGCAGGTATTTAGCAACAGAGAGAGGGGGTCATTTGACAGAAGAGAATGGCAAATTGATCAGAAAATGGAAATGGCCACATAGTAATGTTAAAATTACAGAACCTATATGCTTCCAGGTATGTATTCCTACTTAGACATCAAGATTATCTGCATTTACTTGCTTCTTTGTCAATTGTCTTACTTCAAGTTCTTAACCCTATCCTGAATGACAAAACTTTAGGGAAATTCCATTTGAAAGCTGCTGCAGAAGACAAAACAGATTTTGCCAAAGAAAGTATTTGTCTACAAAAAAGCCTAGAAAATATTGAGACAAAAGGAGAAAGTGCTGATTATCAGCACTTTCTTCTTTTGCCTCAATGCTTTCCCAAGCCTCTTTTATTAAAGACATTATAACCATTTGCGTTTATAATTACTGCTGATCTGTACATATTTACAAAACGGAGTGGTAAAAATAACAGCTTACAATAGCAATTGATAAGTATGACCATATTTTATTCAATGGATTATCACTTTGATATCAGAAGATTTTTTTTGTCAGGGATAAGTTAATGAAAAGAATTATATTTCCTTAAGAATTGTACATAGTAGATGTATCCAAAACTGCCAATACTAAGTGTCTCTTCATTATTTATGTATTTAAATTTTGATAGATAAACAGTCAACTGATGTTCCGCTGTGTCAGCCAAAGTCAGATGTTCATTGTGTTCAGCTGTCAAAAAGAGTCAGCCCGCTTCAGTGTCAGTCCAGCACCAGAGGCTGACGAATATAGGCCTATAGAAGATACTGTAAGTCTTATTCTTGGACTTTCATCACTTCAAATAATTCTACTCTTGTGGAGGACAATTTACTTTGTAACCAAAAGAATGAATTGCATAACGTTTTTTTTAAAGCTATAACTAGGTTAAGCCATGCAAAATGCATGGCTTATCCAAGGTTTAGCTTTAAAACTATATGAAACACAACCAACATATCAGGCTCTAGCCAAAGTCAGATGTTCATTGTGTTCAGCTGTCAGAAAGAGTCAGCCCGCTTCAGTGTTAGTCCAGCACCAGAGGCTGACGAATATAGACCTATAGAAGATACTGTAAGTCTTATTTATGTACTTTCTTTATTTCGCTCATATGATAAAAGTGGAATACAAATTAGTTTGTAACCAATGGAGTAGTAGTAGTAGTATTTCTTTATTACCTCCATACATGAAGAGTACATACATACAATACAAAACATGGAAACATATACGAGGAAACATGTGAAATGTACAACAGTTCAACTAAAACATGGAAAACAATTACGATTTACATTTTATACAAGGAATTAATCAGCGTGATCAAATCGTTTGCGTATCGTCGGATATGTTCAAAAACGTCACAACTACAGCTTGAATAAGTTGTATGAACGGCGTTCCGGAACACAGCCGATCATTTCCAACCTTGTCAAAAAGAGTCAGCCCGCTTCAGTGTTAGTCCCACTCCAGAGGCTGACGAATATAGACCTATAGAAGATACTGTAAGTTGTATTCTTGTACTTTCTTTATTTCAAATAATTCTACTCTTGTGGAAGACAATTTACTTTGTAACCAAAGGAGTCAACTTCATGTTTGTTTAAAGCTTAACTTTGGTAAAGCCATGCAATATGCATGTCTTAACCAAGGTGTAGCTTTAAAACTATATGTAACACAACCAACATATCATATATGTTTACCCCTTACCAGATGGCAAAATTATAGACTGATCCCGCATGAAGTTTTACAATTTTTGGTCTTTCCAGATAGAATTTTTTTGGGGGGAGATGAAGAGATTGCCAAGCCTTTGTCATCAATGGTTTAAAATTCCACCTGAGGCAATTTGTGGTCTTGTCTATCCATAGAAACCCACATTCTGTTCTGAGAGGTTTATTCATAAATTACTTCTTCATTTTCCCTCAGGACCAACTGTTAACAGCCTTCACATTTTCGTCCAAAGCTGCCAAAGACTTAATGCGAATATTTGCTCCAAAGAAACAAAAGAAGAAAAGCAGAAAGGTACGCATTTTGACTATATACGAATAAAATTACTTTTCTACTGGTCGGCTTAAAGCTCAGAAGGGCAAATTATGGCAGTACTGGTGAAAGAAAAATCTGGAAGCCATTGTTAGGTGCTCCAGCTACCTAAATTTTAGCCCATTACCAAACAGCAAAATTCTAGATTGGTCCAAATTCAAAGATGTTGAAAACAACAATTATTTCAGGTGAATGAAAATTTTTGGTGTCTTTTTGGGTAGAAAACATTGTGGGAAATGAAGTAATGCTTGTTACAAGCAATTTGTTCATTTCCCACAATACTTTCTAAAGCCTTTACACTTTTGGGCGTCAAAATGTGGTATTTCGTTAAAAGAGGCATTAACACAAATTTAAGCAATTATCATGTTGGAAGGTAAGTTCTTATAAAGCATCATGTGTGGTCAATGTTGGTAAAGGTGTGTAAAAAGAAGGAAAAGTATTTCTTTGGGTTGAAAGTGAAAACTTTTTGTCACTACACTGACTTTGTAATTTGAACCCTCTAAGCTAACACTGTGACAGACTTTACCTTGTATAACCAAAGCATTTCCCAGACAATCTTTTATTCTGATGATTCTTGTAGTAATCTTATAAAAAAAGAAAATGCTTATACCTAAATGTTTTTCCTCTCACTCTGTTCAGTTTGGATAAGTGTTTTGTCTTTTGGACACTGGATATCGCTTGAAAGTATGTTTGCAATAAAATTTTTATTGTCCACAGTTACTTTGTATCATCTAGCTTTTGGTGTAACAGAGCAACAGATAAAAAGTGGTAATGGCATTTATTATTTCAAATCCAAACCCTATCTTGTGGGTACTCATTTGAATTGTCTTGACAAGACAATTCAAAAGAGTACCCACAATTGAGGGTTTGGTGAACAATAACAGAATTGCTTCAAAATCCATCACCCCTTTTATCTGTAGCTCTGGTGTAATAACTAGATCGTAATGAAATTTCTTGAGATACTAACATTACTAACACACAAATGTATTCACCTTTGTAACAAAACAGAAGAAAAAGAAAAAGGAGAAAGATGAGATAGAAACAAAAGAATCAGAAAGTTCTAAACAAGTCAAGTTTTCTGAAGAGAACCTTGAAAAACCAACCATAGCATCTAGATTCAGAAGAATGTCCCTAGCCCCAACTGGACAGGAAAGGGTATCAGTCACTGCAAAATCTAAATCAATGAGAGTGCTTTCACCTGTCTTCAAATTTGTAAAGTCTCTGACTAAAGTACCACCAAATGCATCCCCAGCAGAAAAAGCAAAGGCTACAAGAAGGCAATCTGTAACAGCTGACTCACAACCCCCACAAAGTCAGCTTGCTAATGTAAGAAAGCAATTTGCTGATGAAGAAAGAAGACAAAGTATTTCTGCTAGATCTAGAAGACAGTCAATTACTACAGACCATAAAGCTACAGAAGTTACATCACCAAGACGACAATCTATAAGTTCTAGTCCACACCAAGTTGTTTCACCCAGGAGACCGTCAATAAGTTCTGACCCACAACCTAGACAGGGCATGTCACCAAGAAGGCAGTCATTAGGTTCTAGTCTGCATGCTACAAAACTGATCCAGAACATGAGAAGGCATTCTACAGGTCAGAACCAACAACCAGTGAAGAGTAAATCTCCCAGGGGACAATCATTAAGTCCAGATATACAAGCAAAGAAGTCTATTAACAGAAAACTAGATGACTTGAATAAAAGGGCAAAGTCTGCTAGTCAAACTAAGGAAATTGAAAGGATTGAAAGTAGGGAGAAAGTATCGACCATCAAAAGTGGAGAAATGGCAGTTGAAAATACAGCAGAATCTACTGCTACACTGAAGCATTCTGAATCTGAGACTCAGGATGATGATATGGTCTCCAAAAGTAATATAACAGTTGTAAGTGAGTCTTCTCAAAATGAACTTGCCTCAAGTGAGTCCTCCAAAATGAAAATGCCTGTCTCTATTCTGAAGAAGAGACAAGTAAAAAGTGTTGATTTCATTACAACAGTAAATACTGAACATAAAGAAGTAAGACTATGTAAGTCTGCCAAGCTGCCCACTACTTCAACTGCTTCAGCTGAGGTTGATGAGGTAGAGAAGAGAGCACAGTCTGCTACTAGACATGCTGATCAACCGTCATCTACTTCTCTATCTGACAGACAGAAATATGGGAGGCATCAGTCTTCTACAAGTAATATATCGGACAAACCTTCACACATAGAAACATCTGAGATATCAGATACTAACCAGGGTGTGTCAGATAACAAAGGTGCCACAGACGATGTCAGTAAACAGTTTCTAGATGTGTGTGCTCCACAAATAGTGATATCAGAACATGTAGATATGGATGTGGAGGAGGATCATCAGTCTGTATCCACACCAATACCAATATTGACAGTCACAGATGCAGATAGTCAACATGATACAGCAAACATTGATGACAAAAAACAAAGTGATGATCAGACAGATGATGGGAGCAAGACAGAAGTTGTTGGAGACAATAAAGAGACAGCTGAAGAAGAACAAGAAGAGATTGATGATCTACCACCAGCTATTCCCTTCAGAAGAAAGAGGGGAGGCTGTGCAAGCCTAATCCCAGATGTCTCTGATACACCAAATAAAGAGGACAATGAGGACAAAGATGGTGGTGAAAATAAAACTGATGATGCAAAACCTTCACCACAACCTAAAGGTAGGAGGTTGTCGAATGTAATGCAGAGTATCATGATGTACAGAAAAAAGATGTTGGCCAAGAAAGGTATTGTTGTGTCGTCGCCATCATCATCGGGAACCAGCTGTTCAGACAGTGATAGTGATGATTCGGTAATAAATCGTTGAGTTGTGTTTGCAAATTTACATATTTTAAAGGTTGATTAGTGTTCATAGTTTTTTTTTCAGGCTTTTACATGTTTGTTTTGTGTGTTTTGAGAAACTTATATTTCAATTTATGTCTCATTTAACCCTTTACCTGGTTTTGAGGTCCCTAATAGAAAAGGTTTGGGAAAACATTGAAACAAAAGAAGAAACTGCTGATAACCAGCAGTTTCTCCTTTTGTCTCAATATTTTCTAAGTCATATTTTACACAAATCCTGTCTTTAATAATATCCATTTTTTTTTATCTGTGGCAGTTTTTGGAGTGGATTACCCTAAAATTTTGTTGTTTGGGAAAGGATTAATATTTCTATTGTTTACATTGGTAACTGTTTATTGCATATTTTTTGTTAAATTTTTGTTTTGCTTTTCATGCATGTGTTGTATTATCATTTCAAAATTATGCCATCTGGAAAAGATAGTTGTCATCCTTTTATATGAGTGTTCATTGTGACAAGATGAAAACGGTCTGCCAATAAGTGAATTTTTATACGCCGCCGGAGGCGGACGTATATTGGCGTCATCTTCTCCGTCTGTCCGTCCGTCCGTCCGTCCATCCGTCCATCCGTCCATCCGTCCATCCGTCCGTCCGTACGTACGTCCACTTTTCTTGTCAACGCAACTCCTCCTAAGTTTCTGGCTGGATCTTCTTGAAACTTGGTCAATGTTATCACCTCAATTGGTAGATGTGCATGAAGGAAGGATTTTATGGTTCGTTGATTTTTGCCTGAGTTATGCCCCTTAAAAACTTAGTCTCTGGGGCTTATTGAAATTGCAGCCTTGTCAACGCAACTCCTCCTAAGTTTCTGGCTGGATCTTCTTGAAACTTGGTCAATGTTATCACCTCAATTGGTAGATGTGCATGAAGGAAGGATTTTATGGTTCGTCGATTTTTGCCTGAGTTACGCCCCTTAAAAACTTAGTCTCTGGGGCTTATTGAAATTGCAGGCTTGTCAACGCAACTCCTCCTAAGTTTCTGGCTGGATCTTCTTGAAACTTGGTCAATGTTATCACCTCAATTGGTAGATGTGCATGAAGGAAGGATTTTATGGTTCGTCGATTTTTGCCTGAGTTACGCCCCTTAAAAACTTAGTCTCTGGGGCTTATTGAAATTGCAGGCTTGTCAACACAACTCCTCCTAAGTTTCTGACTGGATCTTAATGAAACTTGGTCAATGTTATCACCTCAATTGGTAGATGTGCATGAAGGAAGGATTTTATGGTTCATTGATTTTTGCCTGAGTTATGCCCCTTAAAAACTTAGTCTCTGGGGCTTATTGAAATTGCAGGCTTGTCAACACAACTCCTCCTAAGTTTCTGGCTGGATCTTAATGAAACTTGGTGGATGTTATCACCTCAATTGGTAGATGTGCATGAAGGAAGGATTTTATGGTTCATTGATTTTTGCCAGAATTATGCCCCCTTAAATCTTAGTCTCTGGGGCTTAATGATATTTCAGCCTCGTGAATGCAATTCCTTCCAGGTTTTTCACTGGATATTTATAAAAACCTTTTTGTGAACACAATTTTTTAAAGGTTTTTCAGTGAATATTTATAAATCCTTGTCAATGTCATTTTTTTGTCTCAAGTTTTATAAGTGGCGGCGTATATTGTGACGATGGCACTCTTGTTAATTATTCCAATTTTAGAAAAGTTCACCAAATTAATCTAAAATAGTAAGTGTCTAACCATAGATACCCCTCTTTACAACACAAAATACATGGAATGAGCAGTATAAACTTTGTGGCTTTATATTGAATGATGGTAATGGAGTTTCAGAAAAACGTAAATCTTGAAATTTGTTATGAATTTATATTGAAAATTACTGTAGTAGATCTATCATCATCAAGAAACTGATTGAACAAACTTTTCATGAAACTCACTGTTTACATTTTGTCCCATATAAGAAGCACCAGTTTATATTTTATTACATGTTTAAATGTATCACTGGTTCATTACAGACAACTTCGAAGAGCCAGTCTACAGAAATAATCAAGTTATTACAAGACTTTCCAGACAGAGTAACATATGACATAGAAGCTGAAAAAGAGCTGGCCAGACTGCAGAGGAAAGCTAGGTGAGGATTAGGGTTGCTCTGCAATTTCTTTGGTTATCAACATTATTGAACGAATCTAACAGAAAATTGATATAATTCTTTATCCTTGAGTTATGAGAAGGTACTAAAGGATAATCAATTTGATGATCAGGTTCAGATGTTTTTGTAGTTTCGATTTAAGCTTTTCCGAACTCAAATCTAGTTTTGATGACCCGAACATACAGTTTTTGGATGAAAAAAAGAAGAAAAAAAGAAAAGAAAACGATGACTGCTAACATTTTTGTTCTCTCTATGGTTTATGTGCTACAACTTACAAAATCTATGTATTTAGTTATGTTTTTTGTTGAAATAAATTGAAAACTAGATCGTACTGTTATTTTGATGTCTTGAAAAGGGTTTACTTGAAAAGGGTTTATGTTTTTTTTTTGTCACAATAAATACAGGAACTTGGTGGATGACTGGATGGAACACTACAGAATAGCTCTAGGCTTAAAGTCCCCACTGTTACAGAATGTTGATGACCTGCCAAAAAGACGGTCTGGAATACGTAACATCAAATCTGCTCGCGCTTCAAACCATCGACTCATGATACGTAAAGCCATCATGGGACTCGATTACGAGGAAGATGAAGATACATTAACAGCAAGGAAGAAGGGTAGAATACCATCTGCTCCTCTAAAAGGTAAATACTGATCAATTAATCTTTGTTTGAATATATTCTATCTCTTTATTACTTTATTTTCTTCTCAATATGTATTTCAGGACATATCTTTCTAGGATTCTTCTGACTGGCTTCATTAATGTTTTGAAGTCAACTGCAGTCTTTTACTTATTTGCCAATACTTTTGATGAAGATCAGTCTGTGCCAAAATACAGTCTGATCAGCACTCATGTTTAGATCTGGATTGATGTTGGTCGAAAATTCCATAAGGGCTGTTTTTAGCAAGCTGAATGTCACAGTGTCGTCTGCTGCATCGACAAAATTTTTAATCTTGTGCACTTTTAGAGAAATAGCCTTGATATTTCACACATGGATACCTCCTGCCATCAATTATTTGGGACCGTGATTTTTTACCCATGACCTTCACACTGGAGATTGACCTAATTTTTTAATAACAAATTTCCATGTAAATGTTGTTAGTGGACAACTCTTACTCCAGATTCCTGCTTGTATGTTTATTGTTACATTATATTGTTACAGGAGAAATAGAGGATGATATAGATGAAGAATTACAACAGATGATAGCAGAAAAACAACAAACTGTCAAGTTTAATGAGACTGGTCAAGCTGCTGGTGATGGAAGTAACTCTCCATCATTACTAACTACTATAAATAGATTAACTGAGTAAGTTAACATGTGTATTTTATACCTTAAAAAAATTGATATGCTACCATTGTTGCGGGGCTGTCATTTGCTTTTGATAATTGTTACGGCCATAAGAAAGCCAAAGATATTTCAGGAGTGTCAAAGGAACAATTTGGAAGAGGGGGTATGCAATCTCCTCCTAGAAAAGTTTGAAATTCTAGAACTGATGTCTTGATCAGCAATTTGAATGCATTTATAGCCAAATTTTGCCTTTGAAACTCATCTCATTTTACAAAACCATTATTGGCAAAAAAAAAAAAGTAGTACGAATCTGGCTTTAACACTGACAACAGCCTTGTTTGGTTGTCTGTTGATTACTCCATCTGTCCATTAATCTCTCGGTCTTAACCCTTTCCCAAACAACACAATTTTAGGGCGTTCAAATTTGAAAGCTGCTGCAGATGACAAAATAGATGTAACTTAAGTTAAAATTTGTGAATATTATAGCACAGAAAATATTGAGGCAAATGGAGAAAATGCTGATTATCAGCATTTTCTTCTTTTGCCTCTATATTTTCCCGGGAATTTTCTAATAGGGACGTCAAAACCTGGTCTTGTTTGGGAGAGGGTTAATTGAATTCTTGTCCACTCAGTTTCTATCTTATCATTTTCCACAATGTATTTCTCATATGCTAAATGGGTTTTATATTTAGATCAATTTGTTTTTTCTCAAATGATCTGCACTGGGATTATAAAAATCAATTTGGCTTTTGACTTTGAGATTTTTCCTATATAGTTATTCTGATAATACAGTTTGATTGCAACTTTAACTCGGATTATGAGGTAAACATGACATCCATTTCTGTCTTCCAGTACTGCAAGTAGACGATCAGCTAGGTCAAAAGCTTCCAGTGCCAGGAGTGGTTCCCCGTACAGAGCTCAACCAGCCACACAGACAGAATGGGTACCATCCGCAACATCCGGGGCTCGTAGCTTCTGTCCGCTCGTGATACGACAACACAAGCTCAACTATGACCGTCCACAGTGTCGATGTAGTCGTCATCATATACCCTTCATTATGGACATAGAACTAGATGATTATATAGCTACAGAAACACAGGAGAGTCAACTGATTGTCATAATGATTGTGTCTTCACTGTAAGTAACATTTATGTGCCAACTCCTTTGAACAATCCTTATTGCCAACAATCAAAATTACAAAAGGTCTGTCTTATATTCCATTTCAATAGCACAATGAAAAGATCAAGTTCTTATCAAAGCTTGTTAAAATTGTTTTGGTGTAATAATGAGTCTAATATGTCTTTTAGAAATATGCAAATATAAATATTTATTATGTCATTGGTTATGCATTCAACTACAGAAGGAAATGTAATGTACACAATGTCATGTACTTGGCAATTTAGTGCACATTAACTCTTTCGCTGCCAATGTCGCCGAAAGGCGACCTTTAAGGAGACTGCCAATGTCGCCTTTTGGCGACTTCAAAACAATAGCTTAATTAGGTCATTCAAGGTCAAGGTCAGGGTCATCTGATCAAACTGCCTGATAAAAAGTATGCTATTCAACAAAATAGTTTATGTGCAATTATTCCTGATGGTTTCAGCTTAAAATTAATCAAATAATGATTTTACTATATTATAAACTGATAACCCCTGTTATGGAGTTCCGAAAAAATTGGCACTGGAAATAGCATAATTCCAGGAAATTTGGCAGCGAAAGAGTTAAGCTGTATTTGGCTTTCTTTGAACAAAAAAATGATAACCTTTCTCAACAGCATTTATGTTTATTGTATAGTTGAAACTTAATGTCAGGATGATACTTTTCTATAATGTTTTAGTAATTTATTCTGTTACAGGAACATCCTTTTTTTAGAAATATCGCAAATTGTCAAATGCATTTACATGTGTTATGCAGGAAAAACATAAAGAATAAGGTCACCAATGTAGACTATGATTTCTACATCAACAAAGAGGGTGTACCATTTCATCGTGTGTAAGTCAAACTTCACAGTGTGTGATGGGAAGTGGTGTTTTTAAAGATTTTCATAAACTTTTCCTTTTAAAAAGCTCCTGAATTATTATGTCATTTTATATTTCTCATTTGACCTATACTAGGCCAAATTATGAGAAATGTAATAATATTTATGCTACCCAAAAAAATTTTGGGGGGAGCATATAGTCGCCACGCTCTCTGTCCGTCCGTCCGTCTGTCCGCCCTCCACGGCCAGATCTCAGCAACCCTGGAACCAAATTCAATGAAACTTCACATGTGAACTTCCTGGATTAATTCCTAGAGATCTTCTTCTCCATTTGTAAATTTAAGGCTGTGTCATGGAAAAAGGGGCCGTAGTGTAAAAATTAGATTTTCTCTTATTTCTCTTCATCTAATGGGCAGAATTTAATGAAATTTTGTACTCATGTAGTAAAAAAGGATGTTCTAGACCATATTTTATAAATAATGTGTGTACAAAAAGCTGTCATGAGAAAAGAGGGCTTAATGTATGATAGTTTTTATTTTGTGACAAACACTTATTCGGGGAGCATAATCCGTCTATGACGGCTCTTGTTTTGGTAAATGCCTGGTCACACTTTCACACACATCAGTCTGCTGCCTTATCACTGTGAGAGCATGTCCAAAAAAGGTCTGACATCATTATCATGAAGCATATTTTGGGATGTGACGTGCATGTTATGTGTGGCCTAGCCTTACAGTATATTTAGTACATCAAGACTTTAATTTCTAGATGTGTGTTTCTTTGAATTTCAGCTATTTCTTTATTTTGCTTCATTAATTAAATGTTTCTTGTTTGCTATTCTAACTGAATGAAATACCTAAAGATCTTGGTCAAATATTCACATTCAAAGTACTTCCCCTTTTACAGATTCCCGGGTATAACTAAAGCTGAAGAAATGTTGAATGAGATTTATGTTAACCAGAATCGTAACCGAACACGACCGTGTGTACAGAGCAGAACAGACGTGTTTCGAATATTCAAGTACGATATTAACTCGGCAGCGGAGATGTCAAATCATGTGACTCCACTACTGATGACCAGACATAATGTAGTCCCAGGGATGTTTTTAGTGAGTTATTAACCCATTACCACAATTTGACACTTTTTGACACTCCTCTATTAAAATGCTTGGGAAAACATTGTGGAAAATGAAGAATTTGCTTGTGACAAGCAATTTCTTCGTTTGCCACACAATGTTTTCTACCCCAAAAAGACTCCAAAATGTAAATTTTTGTCAACTTGGAAATTGTTGTCTGCTACTTTGAACAAGGCCATGCATACAGAGTAGAACAGATGTGTTTCGAATATTCAAGTACGATATTAACTCCGCAGCCGAGATGTCTAATCATGTGACCCCGCTACTGATGACCAGGCATAATGTTGTCCCTGGGATGTTTTTAGTAAGTTATTAACTCTATCCTTAGTATTATCTGCAACATCTACTGATAAAACCCATTGTCAATAGCTGAGTTTGATTGAACACATTCAGACACAATGGCCCTTTTTGACACCCTTTAAGAAAAATGCTTGGGAAAACATTGTGGAAAATGAAGAAATTGCTTGTGACAAGCAATTTCTTCATTTTCCACAATGTTTTCTACCCAAAAAGACCCCAAAATGTAAATTTTTGTCAACTTGAAATTGTTGTCTGCTACTTTGAACAAGGCCATGCATACAGGGTAGAACAGACATGTTTGGAATATTCAAGTACGATATTAACACAGCAGCAGAGATGTCTAATCATGTGACTCCACTACTGATGACCAGGCATAATGTTGTCCCTGGGATGTTTTTAGTAAGTTATTTGCCCTTTTCATGTAATCCATGCAGCATATCGTCGGTGTAAATGCAAAACCTCATATGTCGATTCTTGCGATTTTCAAAGTACAAAATTGTGTGCCCAGTTACAGACAATTCTTAAAAGTTTTCAGATATTTAACTGATCAGTATTAATGACAAATCATTTGTGAATAATATGTCCAAATTTCAAGTAAAACATTTCAGTTTGGGAAAAATTATTACACTTTTTTCCCTCCCCTTTGAAATTTTCCAAAAACGAGATACAAGGTTTTGCATTTACAAGACAATATGCTGATATTGATCTAGTGGCAATGTATTGAAGTCAAATTTATAAACAGATTTCGCAAAAAAATGGAACATATCCAAACACTTGGAAAAGCTTAAATTTTCAATTCAACTTAAAAGTACTGTATCTATCTCTCATTAAGATTTATAATTTGTCACCCTGCTTAAGTACTGCTTCAATCCAATGAATTCTTAAATTGAATTCTTGATTGAAATGCAATTACATTTTAGATGAAGAGTATAAAATTTGTGGAAAATTTTGCATTTATGACGAAAAATATTTACTATTTAAAGATTGATTTAGATCTTCTTAGGTTGCCAATAAAGATTCTCAAAAAATTTAAACTAGATAAGTTCAGAGTGTTCAAACCTCTTCTTTTTCCCATTGTAGATATACTGTGATGGTAAACTGTTATTTTGTGATCACATCTTTAATGGTTATGGTAACGCCAGAAAGGATTTCAAGAAACAAGTCATGAAGTGTCGGCATGACTCTATACAAGGCCTCTATCTTCCAAAGGACTTCAGGTTCAGGTAAATGTTTTCCAAATGTTTTATTCGTATGAAATTGTTTACATAATATTTCATAATCATTAACAGCTACATATTTCATTGTGAGGTACTGATCTGTAAAACTCTTTATATGTGCTAGATCTACTTCTGCTCCTAAAATTTCAATCAAAAAGTGTTACTATTTTGGAAAGGGTTATGTAATTTTGTTTCATTTCATCAATAAAGTTTGAGGGCAAATTTTGTTAATTTCATTTAAACATTTTACCATCATAGCCCAAGTCAAGGTAAAAGTGGACTTCGTTCAGCATGGGGAGGTGAGATAGGTGGTGCTGGAGTAGACAAATACAGCAGCTCAGGGACCGTCGTCGACTCGTCATTACAACCAATACACAGACCCAACTCAACACCCACTTCCAGTGAAAATAGTCAACCATTGCCATATGATAGTGTGAAGTAAGTGAATATATTTAGATATGAATTGAGAAATCGGAGCTTATGTATTTTATACAGAGTATTTATCATTGTGTGTTAAAAGAGTTTTAGTTGACAAAGTAGATATGTTAACAATATCCTAGTATATGATAAAGTTGAACCTTGGTTTGGGGGGTATACTTTTCCCCAATGATATATATGAGCCTAGATCTGACAAAAGGCTTTTATGGCATTTCAGACAAACATAAAACTAGATGAGCCTGTGCAAAAGAGTTTTGTCTTACAGCTGCCACAAGTTTTGACCCTTTCCCAAACGGCAATATTTTAGAATAGACTCCTCCAAATTCAAAGATGTTGCATTTGACAATTAAAACTAAATGAAATTTTACATGTTGTGTCTTTTTGTGTAGAAAATATTGTGGGAAATGAAGAAATTGCTTGTCACAAGCAATTTCTTCATTTTCCACAATGTTTTCCAAAACTCATTATCTTGTGGGGAGTCAAAAAGAGTCACTGTGTGGTAATGGGTTAAAGAATCTGTAAGAGACAACAAGTGTCCTGATCAGACTGTGTGTATATGCAGTCTGATCAATGTCCATGTTGGACTCATAAGCTATAAGGACTTTTCCATATCCTAACTCAAATACATGTGAACAGATTCAGGCTATGAATAGCATCTGATCGTACCCTTATTGAATATTTGTGGAAAGAAATACAGACTACAGGCCATGGTTTCTCGAAAAAATTAAGTACGTTCTCATGCTCAAATCTGAGCACCGTGCTCAAATTGCATGAAATCCATGTGAACTTCAATCGAATACCCTTCAATGTTGGAGAGTATCCCTTTGAAGTTGAGCATGTTCTCATGAGAATATACTTAAGTTTTTTTGAGAAACCGGGGCCAGAAGTAAATAGGCATAATCTTAATTATATTTGCTATAGCTTACCATGGGCTACTTTTTTGCATATCACCAATTTCAGTAAGAATGTATAGTGCACAAATATAAAACCAGGACAACTTCATTTTCATTGGCAATTTAGTTCGTTTGTTGAGCATCTTAAGAAACATCACATGAATTGTTTCATTATATAAAGATGTCCCTGGTTAATATTGAAGACATAAAAATTTAGCAATTGTTTATTTAAAGCTTTCATTACAATGTTGTTGTTTTTTTTTTTTTAAAGAAAAGCAATGCTATGCATTTACAAATAGGATTGCATTCAACCTCTAAAGTTGTAGATAGGCCTAAGTACATTTCAAAATCTAGACCAAGTGAAGTTTTGTTACATGTAAAAGAGACAAAATTTAGTTTATCCATAATTACCAACAAATCTAACATTTAAGGTTTTTATTCCTGTTCCACTTTAGGAGAGCTATATTAGGGGTATAGTGAAAGTAGCAAACATTTCCCAAACACAAGGTAGTACACAATAATGTTACACGTTTCTACAGTTCTGTTATAGTTTCTTCCCCTTGTTTATTGCCAGTAGAATTTGAAGCAGCTAGTTTTGCGCAGAGTAGCATTAAGTTCTTGAGTATTTCTCATAAAATCATAGAAATGCTGAATAAAGACAAACAGGCAGTAAGCAATAATGTCAGACTGCATTGTATAATGCTGTCAGATCTTACAAGTACCTTATGCAATGTACCAAAGCAAATGTTTATGTAAAAGAAAGAAAAAAGCTTGTACCTAGTATGTATATTGTGATTACAAAAAGAGTGAGAAAATTCTGTTTTAGTTTAATGTTAAATTGCACTAGATCTTATGAAAATTAACTGCTTCAAATTTTAGGTACATGTTATTTACCATTTCGTAGATAGTTTTCTTTTTTGTTATTTTCATGCATGCTACCTCTTTGATTATTCATGGCTACAGATAAGTTGGGATGAAGACATTCTAACTTTGTTATTTCAATTTTAAACCCTATGTTGTGGGTACTCATTTGAATCGTCTCGATGAGACAATACAAATGAGTACCACAACATAGGGTTTGATGAACAATAACAAAATTATTGCAGTTTGAAAAGTCATTATCCTCTCTTATCTGGAGCTTTGAGTGTTGTTATATTTGTTCCCCAGTTGTTGCTGTTTTATTTCTTTATTTTTACACATCTTCATCATAGATAAAATCTACCTTGACATGTTCAAATTTCTTATGAAACTTTAAAGTTGGAACTTCTTAAAAACGTTGTGTAATTTTAGAATATTAAAACATGTGATTGAATTTTTATCAACCTATCACTTTTATTCTTATGAATAGAAATTACAATTCTCATATGTTTGAAATCAGAATTTATCGTCATATTTTCAAGGGTAGATTTTTTTATTTGAATGAAGATCCCTGTTTTACCCTTTTTAATATCTCTTTATTTCACTTCAATGTTTTTGTTTTTGTGCAGGAAATTCCACCCATATTATAGGATTCGGTTGCAGACAGCCCCTTCCAAATGGCGGCCACAACTACAATATTCTGTGCAATCATTTAGAAGTTTAAGCGCCACCCCAACTGTAGGCTGCTAAATGTATCATGTTGTGTGCCGCTTTCTGTAAAAAGCTTAAAGTAATTCCATGTTAACATGTAAAAGATGTAGTAGATAATGATATACATGTATGTGTTGCTTGTAGCAAAGAGCTTAATGTGTTGCTATGTTTATGTGAAAAAGACGCAGTGCATATGGTATATACCATCGCTTTTTAACAAAAACCTCATAACTGCAGCTTGTTTTAATCTGCAGATACTAGGTTTTTGTTGAAAAGCAGCATATGTATGTTGTTTAAAAAGCTTACAGAATTGTCATATAGAATAAAACATCATGCAATAATTTCAATGTTACTTAAAAAACATCTTTCAAATCATAACAATTAACCAATAATGCTTATCTTGTCATTGAATGTTAAAAATGAAAATATACCCATGTATGTCTAATGTAATATTAACAAGGTAAACCTCTGATTTTACTTTATTTAATGCCAAAGACATCATTCTGCTTACAATGTATCAAATCTTCTTTGTAGCTACTTGAGAGTAGTTTTTCTCTTCGAGGCTTTACAGAATTCTTAGATGGTGTCTTCTTTGGATCAGAGGCTGATATGATATATTTAGTAGTACTTTTTCGCCTTGCGTGAATTTTTTTATTCTAAAAAGATTTTTTTTAATGGAAGAAATTTTTTCCTAGATTGAATGTGGGCAAGCACATGGATTTATATTTTACAAATTATTTTGTTCTTAGCAGTAATGAGCCAAAGCTGAGCTCATTTGAGAGAGAGATACAGGTTCGGTTGAAGCCGTTTATGAGTTATAGAGTACCAACAATGAGGTATCGCATGGGCAAAACACCTCAAAACTGCACATTTTTAACATTGAACCATTCTTCTTTTTGAATTAATTGTCAGTTTGGTATTAATCATTTCATAAAATTAAGCCACATGTCATTTCAAAGAGCTTTATCTTATCATTATAGTTTCATCTTGATTATATCTTATGATGCTTTTTATATGAAAATATTGACAGAATTTAAGGACTAAATTTCCATAAATATTGCTTTCTACCTTGCATAGGTGATGTAAATGTTAATATGTCCTTTTAAGTTTGTTGATTACTGGAACAACAGAATATTGAATGCAAAAGATGCTTCCACAATTCAATCAACAATTTTCTTTGATATTTTTATTCAAATTTGTTTACTGGGACAATATCATAATTCTTTATTAGTGTTGATTTTCATATCTTTTTTATCATGCCTTCTCATGTGTTTACATGTAATATCATAATTCTTACTTTTCCCCATGTATACCTCATCCATTCAGACCTTATTCTTGCACTTTCTTGTTTTATCTTAAACTGACTTTGACTTTAGCAAGGTTGATTGTTCTGTCGTCTCTTTTACCACATACAAAATCTTCTTTGGGCTACCCTTGATATTTGATATCTTTTCTGGCAACATTATCATGGATGCTGTCTTTTCTGTTCTATTTATGTATCTATTAACATCACAAACTCTAAACTCTGCATAATCTAGGCTCATTCACGAGTGATTACTGGCATAAAGTAATTTTCATATTTTGGTTTAAATTGGTACCAAAACTTAAAGTTCCTCTTAGAAATTGATTTATGAATAGTATTTGCTTCAATTCAGTATTTATTTTATTCTATTTCATTTTTATAACAAATTTATTGAATGTAAATTCTATATTACTTTAACCCTTTCCCAAACAAGACCTGGTTTTGACGTCCCTAATAGAAAAGACTTGGGAAAACATTGAAACAAAAGAAGAAACTGCTGTTAACCAGCAGTTTCTCTTTTTGTCTCAATATTTTCTATCCCATATCTTACACAAATTCTATCTTTAATATCTTCCATTTTGTCATTTGTGGCAGTTTTTGAAGTGGATCACCCTAAGATTTTGCTGTTTGGGAAAGGGTTAATAAACCAATACCTTGACTTTTGATTTAAAGAAACATGTTTAGGTCTTATACATGTACTGGTGAAGTTTCTCTGTACAAATTATTCATAATCTTTTTGAAAAAAAGAATCCTCTATAACATATAATAGCTGATCTTCTATGAATTGTTTTGTATGCATAATTTTATCCATAATATTAGCAGGTCAACAAACAGGCGGCCATTTTTACCTCGTATTGACAGCCAACAGGTAAACAGATTCTGTCAATGTGGTGTTATTTGTGTTCATAGAGAAACTTTCGAAAGTCTGCGTAAAAATTACCTTCAATGTAGGGCAAAGATATTTTAGGTTTAGAATTTAATGCGGACATTTTGAGTGTCAGTATGGTAAAAGAGCATTTTAACTGATATCTAAGACTCTGTACACCAAAATTTGTTGCATTAAAAAACTTATCTTAACCTTTTCCCAAACGAGACCTGGTTTTGACGCTCCCTGATAGAAAAAGCTTGAGAAAACATTGAGACAAAAGAAGAAACTGCTGATAACCAGCAGTTTCTCCTTTTGCCTCAATATTTTCTGTGACATATTGTACACAAATTCCTTCCTTTTTAACATCAATTTTGTCCTCTACAGCAGCTTTTAAGGACAGATCCTCCAGTTGTTACTGCGCAACTTACTGTGCATATCCTAAATAACGAAATAAAGCTGTTTCAGTGATAGGCCTTTTTCAGCAAATGTATTTTTTACATTTAGTTAATGTTTGGTTGATAAATGACAAGACCCTTTTCGGTTATTTCAATTTTCTCTGTTTGGTCAATTAAAGTGTAATAGTATTCGGATGGTACATTTCGCTTTTTTGTAACACGTTCAACATGTTGTGTTAGCGATAAGAAACGGAGCAACAAAAGCAAAGTTGTGTCTTTATGAGCTAGTCCGCTTCAGATGTACACAAAAGATGACACTTTTTATTATCTAAAGCTGGTAATAGGGAAGAAAATGGATAAAAGTAGTGAAACAATTTCGGACAGAGCTGCAAAAAGTAAGCCAAATTTACTTATAACTAAGAAAAACGCTTGGTTTGATATATTTTTCTTTCTTTGTTTTTGTAGGTATGACCAAGCACTATGTCTATACCAAAAAGGAAAAAATTCTTACCGCTGGAATATTTTTTATTATCAGAAACGTTGCGAAAAAAAGAGTAATTTCAGCTATTTTGAAAGAATGTTTTACTAAAAATTTCAAAATCATCACTTAATTTTCCCATATTGATACTCATTTAGACAGAATAAAACATATTGAACACAATAAAGACTTATTTATGTAATCCTAGTCATTTCAAACACCTTTTTTGTGGGTATTTAAGTGATACCTTATTTTTGCAATTTTAGACAAGAGTAGTCTCCCTTGAAATCCAATAACTTTTTAATTCGCTTGGTGACCTATAGTTTTTAAGTCATTTTTTTACTTCTCATATATTTAAATATCAGTACAGAAAAAATAAAAAAATTCTTACCGTAGGAAATAAATGGAGGATCTGTCCTTAAATAGGACCATCCTGAAATCTTGTTGTTTGGGAAAGGGTTAATATACATACAGGAACATAGTAGCAGGAGATTGGTGAAATGATGATACTTGTCTGTGATTAATTGAATACCCCTCATATAGTTTTCTAATGTTGATTTCATGTATGTGAATAAATCATGCAGATGTCATATACCGTATAGCACTTTATTTCTGCGGGGACTTTATTTCTGCTATTTCTGCAGTCGTGGACGGCATCGCAGAAATAAAATCCACAGAAAATTGATCCTGAATGTAGAGGTTTTTGTCTGTAATTTTAGTCAGTACATGGACAAGTTAAACTGTTGCCACCCGATGGATAGAACAATATCATAACAATGGAGTGCTTTCCTATTCAAAAATGGTGTAACTACGGCTTTAATTTTAGGTGTAGATAAGACATTTTAGTTCATCAATAAACAAAGATTTAACAAGTTTGACTAATTGGTAACAGTTTGACACGTCTTTCTTTTCACACATATCTGTATACGGCATTGTTTCCCATTACGCCTTTATAGGCACTGGTAAATGAGTGGGATTATCCCTTTACCCTAACGGAATAATTAGATTATTTGGTAAGCATCGTCTTTCAAACTATGTCTGATACTGACTAAAACTGATTTGATAGCGCAGAATTAAAATCTTTGATTTTGCAAAATGAGAGACCGCAGAAATATGTTCCGCAGAAATTTAACCCGCCTGATTTCTGGAAAAACCGCAGAATTTGGACCCCGCAGAAATAAAGTGCTATACGGTATCTTTCAAATCTATGATAAGGTTAACACATACATAATTCAAGACTTAAATGTCAATGCTGTGAAATTTTAACATTAAAAATGTTAGAATTATTGTAGAAATTATGTGAGTCTTTAACAATTATTACATAAAGCATTAGAAGCAATCCAAAATTGTCGGGAGCAAGGTGTGTAGAAGTATCTTAAACTTCCTTTGTACTTCATATTTTGCACGCTTAGATCTAGTCAATCCCTAAACTTGGTGACAGAACTAGAATTACAAAGGTAACTAGACATATTTGCTTGATCATTTACTATTGTGGTGTTATATTTCAGATTGGAACAGGCCAAGTATATCATAGCGAGTCTATCAGCAACTGGTTATCAAACAGTCGACCTGGAGGTAAAGCCAACACCTTCTCTACCACAACAACCTCGTATCCAAACAGCCTGAATGAACTCTACTGAGATAGTGGTCATGTAGCCAGAAGCCACGCCCACTTCTCTACCACAACAACCTCGTATCCAAACAGCCTGAATGAACTCTACTGAGATCATAGACCAACAGCTATTATTAACTTGTTTTGGAGATGAAGACTAAACACACTCCAAAACTGTTCTGCAATTATGGATACTAAGACGTTGTACCCAAATAACATTAACCCATTACTAAACAACAAAATTTTGGACTATTCCGAATTTAAAGATGTTGCAGACAACAATTTCAAGTTGATGAAGTTTTAAAAAAATATTTCCATTTTTGGTTAGAAAACATTATTGAAAATGAAGAAATTGCTTGTCACAAGCAATTTCTTCATTTTTCAAGATGTTTTCCAAAGCCATTATCTTATGGGGAGTCAAAAAGAGTCACTGTGTGGTAATGGGTTAAGGAACTCTATTTTACATGATGATAATTTGACACATGTATTGCTATGTCAATTTTGGGTGAGTTCTCAGTAGAGCTACAGATATAATGGGGTTATGGCATTTCAAAATGATATGAGCCAGGATTTGGAAAAAGATCCTTTAAGGCTTTTGAGCGCAACATGGTTGAAGATCAGCCTGCATATACACGCAGTCTGATCATGAACCATGCTGGTCTTCATGATCTGTAGTCACTGTAAGACAGCAGCATGGATACCAGTCAGACTGCAGTTAGGCACAGGCTAGTTCTGAAACATGACTGTCTCAAAATGCTATCAGGGACCTTTCTCCAGATCCTAGCTCGTGTATCTCATTAATTGTTCATCAAACCACATGTTGTGGGTAATGAATACTGTGCTTTATAGCCAAACTGTGATATGTCAATGAATAAGTATTAGATATGTATACTGCTGGTTAAGTGATGCTCAAGACAAGCTTTATTCACCATTTATATATGATTTAGTATAAGAGCATGATAGCTCTTTGATGTCATGGTGGGGAGTCATGGGGCACAACAAAAATAGCAGAAAATCTTCAATAATTATGTAGATACATGACAGATTTAATATGGATTGAACCAGAGGTGTAAAAATGTCAGGGATTTTCTAGATGTGGTGTATCTTTTAAATAGCACCTGATAAAAATGTTATTGTTTACCAACCAATTTGTTGGTTGTTCATCAATATCTTTTTTATCAGATGTTGTTTAAAATATCCAACAAATTCAGAAAATCCCTGGCTTTTTCCCCTCTTCTCTGCTCCAAACAATTTTCAAATATGTCATGAGATAACAGATTTATTGAAGATTTTCTATGATTGTTGTGTCACACGAAGAAGTACATTTAACAACAAATCTGCCATAATTTATGGCATAATGGTTTACTTTAACAAACTCCCATTGTAGAGGAATATCTCTGATTCTTTCTATTCTTTCCTAAACACTGGCTGGTTTGGACAACCCTTCTGGAAACTGATTTTTAGCTCGACTTTTCGAAGAAAATGAGAGCTTATACTGTCACCCGGGCGTTGGCGTCGGCGTTGCAACCAAGGTTAAAGTTTTTTCAAACATCAATAACTTCCATAATATCAAAGGGATTCAACCCAAACTTGGAATACTTATTCAACATCACACCCTCTACCTTACTATCAGGGCCCATGACCCTGGCTTCACTATATTTGGAGTTATGCCCCCTTTATACTAAGCTTTTAGAAAGTCGAGCGCGCTGTCTTCGGACAGCTCTTGTAAAACAATAGGAAGGAGAAGAAAATGCTGATAGCCAACCTTTTCTCTGTTTTACTCAAGAGTTTAAGGCCTTTAATTTACAGATTTCCAAAGTGTCTTCTTTGTAAGCATTAAACTAAAGTACTTGAAACTTTGAATATGTATTCACTTTCAAATGACCACATGTTTATAACAATGAAAAAAATTACTAGAAATTTTGAAATCAAGCCTTGTCAACAATGTTTTCCAAATTAAGCCCTTCACCTCATCTCAAAATATGTAATTTGTTGTGATGCTTCCAAAAGTATGGCTTTGACAACCAAAGAAGTTTCGTATTTGTGACCCGTCACGCTAAAAGGGACCTTATCCGAACTCCAAAAATCAAAATGTTGACAAACTTTTCAGACTCACCACAGGTCAACCAGATCTCATATGCGAAAAATGATCATAAAGTAAGATAGGGAGAACATTCCTGATTAAAAGATCACATACAAGTGAAAAGTGTCAGCCCTAGTCTGGCTGCGCGTATTGCGCAGACAGACTAGGGTCGATATTTTTCACAAATCCGATAAGGTCCCTTTTAGTGGATAACATTGTTCCAACATGATTATAGTGCTCTAGAAATATATCATTTTTATGTATTATTGTTTCATAATGATACTGTGTCAAACTTGTTCATTTTTATACATGTATACCATAGACTGTGATCATTGTTAGGCTATGTTGATATTATACATACATGAATTTGTTTATACCTTATTTTGTGTCCCTTAATTTGTTATTTAATGTACACCATTTTAAAGATTTCAAATGGCTCTTCCTTGTGTATTGTTTGTACATGTATTTATATTTTAATTTTATTTTGCTGTTGGAATTCAGAGCTACAGATAAGAGGTGGTAATTGCTTTTGAAAATGTAATTCATTTATCGTTCATCAAACCCCATCTAGACAATTAAAATGAGTACCCACAACATAGGGTTTGGATTTGAAAAAAAAAATTAGAATGCCTATACCCCCTTTAATCTGCTGCTCTTCGTATTGACAGGAATGTGTTTTGTCTATTGTGAATGGTGTATGTATTCAGTTGTAATTTTAATTTGCTTTATAATAGAAGAAAAAAAATCAGCCAGGATTAGGAAAAGGTCCCTTAAGGCTTTTAAGCCCAACATGGTTCTAGATCAGCCTGCATATACGCACATTCTGATCAGGAACCATGTTGTTCTGCAATAGCTTCTACATAATCTGTAACAGCAGGAAGAAAGTAGCATGGATGTTCATTAGACTGCGCCTAGGCACATACTGATCTTAAAACATGGCTTTCTGAAATACTAAAAGGGACGTTTTTCCAGATTCCAGCTCAAATGTATTTGTTTTATATTCCTTGCTGGAATGATTGTGTTGTTTACCAGAGCTACATATAAGAGGGCTTGATCGCTTTTTTAAATGCGATATGTTATTTATTAATGATCAAACCCTATTTTGTGGTTACTCATTGGAATTGTCTCATCAAGACGATACCAATGAGTACCCGGAACATAGAGTTTGGATTTGAAATAAGAAATTAAGAATGCCTTTACCCCCGCTTACCTGTTGCTGTGGTGTATGTAATATGTAGCTCATTACTGCCTTTATCTAGTATTACTTTTGTATTTGTTCATGAGTGATGTACCTTAATATTTGTTCTTGAGATGGTGTTGCTAAACACTAATTTAGCTTATATTTTACTGAATGTATTATGAACTGGCACTATCAATGGCACTATTTTTGACTGATGTATTAATCATATTTAAAAAGTTCATAGACCCAAATGCACAAAGTGTATTTTTGTACAGGCCTACTTAAAACAGACCCGTAGGAAGCAATTTTATATTGGGGTGGCTAAAGCCCCAGCGTCTGAAAAGGGGGGGGGGGGGGGGGGCTAAATAGGATTTTGCCAAAACTTTCAGTGTGAAATAAGGAAAATTAAACATTTTTGGCCAACTTTGGACAGGCTTAGGCCCCCTAGCCCCTCTATTCCTACAAGCCTGGCCTACGTATGGACTAAGTTTGATTAATGAAAGTCACTGTATTTTGATTAACTGTTAATTTGACATTGGCATACATAATATTTTATGAGCAACAATCTGTAAAACGGTCCCTAAAAGCAATTTAGGCCAACATTTATGAAGATTAGCATTTATATAGATGTACATGCAGTCTGATCAAGATCCATGTTGTTCTCTAAATGCTTCTCCATTAGCTGTAATCACAGACTGATCTTTAGTTTTCCACAAAGCTATAAGGCCTCTTTTTCGCATCCTGTCATATGTATGTATAGGAACACTTCTTTTCATTTGATTCCGATTATAAACTATTTACAAGGAGTGACACATTTTGATTCCCTTCAAAATAAAGGCTATAGAAAACATTGTGGAAAATGAAGAAATTGCTTGTGACAAGCAATTTCTTAATTTCCCATAATCTTTTCTACACAAAAACACAAAATATGTAGAATTCACTGCACTTGATTGTCATCTTCAACACCTTTGAATTTGGACAGGTCTAAAGTTTTACTGTCTGGTGATGGGTTAAATTCTGTTTGTAAACTGGTAACCCAACATGTCATCATTTTTCAACACAAAACCCGTATCTGCAGCTTAATATCAGATGCAGTTACAAGGTTTTTGTTTACCCATTACCAAACGACAAAATTTTAGGGTGGTCCAAATTGAAAGATCCTGCAGACGACAATTTCAAGTAAATGGAATATTTAATTTTAAGGTCTTTTTGGATGGAAAACATTGTGGATAATGAAGAAATTGCTTGCCACAATCTATTTCTTCTTTTTCCATGATGTTTTCCATGGCCATTATTTTGTGGGGAGTCAAAAAGAGTCATTGTGTGGTAATGGGTTAAAAAAAGCAAAGTGCTGCCTGGAAAAAAAAAAGGTGGAAAAAATTGAATCCATGTTGAATTCATATCGGGAAGCTATAATGGTATATTGCATCATTGTGATAATATTCATTTATTTATATATCATCTTATGATCAACTTGTTAATGAATAAAACAAAAAATGTTGACATTATACATGTTTTCTTGTAGTTCTTTCAAAACCTTATATACTGACGTCAAATAAAAACGCCTCAGCACTAATAAATGTCCGGTTATTCAGTAAATCTGATTTGAAATAACAAATACTTATTTCCATCTGTAAATTTGATTATCTGTTGTTGAAAAATGGTGATAAAGAAATTATCAAATTGTTACAGTTTACAAAAACGGCTCATTTAAACAGAGCGGTATCAGAATTTCAATTTGAAAAGCAGTAGCGCGTAGTTCAAACTTTACTTGCGACGACAAAAGATACCGTAAAACGTCTTATTTGGTGACCACAGTTAGTGAATACTAAACCCGACGTCGATTTCAACGTCTCAAGTCTAAAACGCATATGACGTTAACGTAAGACAGCTTCTTGTATAACAGGCGTTACATGAGGTTTATCTGACTTTGGCCGATTGGCTAATGTTTCTGTTACTCTAACTCGTCGACCAAGATGCCTAATCGTGCAGTACAAGACGTCAAAACGCCAGGCGGCTTGTTTTTGATTTTCCTGTATTCGAAAATAGCTAATATACGAGCTCTATTTTCCAAGCAGTGTGTCTATTTCAAACGTTACTTGTAACAACAACAGTTGCCAGAAAAACACTTATTTGGCCACCGCATTTACCGACTGTTCGACAGAACGTCGATCAAAACGTCACAAACCTGAAACGTACATGACGTTAACATGGAGAATTATCTTGCTTTACAGGCGTTATGTGAGGTCTAGTTCAGCGTGGCCGATCAATAAACTTTCGCAGAATTCTAACGCGTCGATCAAGAGACCGAATCGAGAAACACAATAATGTTGAACTGTCTCGCGACTTGTTTGTGCATTCGTCGCATTCAGAAATGGCTTTATTACTAGCTCCTGATTTAGAATTCAGTCTTGGAATCCTTCAATTCGGATGTTTCATAAAAAAATCCTTGAATTCGTGGTTGCTTATCCACTAACACATGTTACTGAGTAAAATGTGACAAATTTCATCACGTGATGTACATACACGAAGCGCACGCAGAAAAAGTGACCAGTCACCGGAAATGGACATGTTAATGGACAGAAACGCATTTTTTTTTTCATTTGTCGTAATTGTCGGTCAAAATGATGATATACAGTATACATTTCAACAACATTGTAATAGGCATAAGGAAAATAACGACATATTTCATTGGAGCGTTTTTATTTGACGTCAGTATATGATCATTTATGTAGTGTACCTTTGATCTAATAGGCAACGAGCTCTAGTTAGAATTAGGTGAGAAAATGCGTTTATTGGTAAAATCCTATGTTGTGTAGGCCTGTGGCAACCTCTGATGTAATACAACGCCTGATGTAATAAACTTTTTATTACATCAGGCGTTGTTACATCTGACGTCGGAGTCAACGCCTGATGTAATAACGCTTGATGTAATAAAATAATTGTCCTCAACCACCTTATCAAACTAACTGATTAATACTCATAAGTTACTTTCTAAAACATTAGGGATGGTAGTTGGGGGTTTTAAATGTTTTTTAACATTTCTATGAAATTCTTAAACAGTTTTAAGTAAGTTTTTATTTTGATTTCTTTAATCCCCAATACCTAAATAATGCAATCAAAGTTTATTACATCAGGCGTTATTACATCTGGCGTCGGGGTCAACACACCTGATGTAATAACGCTTGGTGTAATAAAATAATTTTCCTCAACCATCTTATCAAACTAACTGATTAATGATCAAATTTACTTTCTAAAACATAAGGGGTGGTAGTTGGGGGTTTTAAATGTTTTTCCCATTGCTATGAAATTCTAAAAACGTTTTTGGTAAGTTTTTATATCGGTTTCTTTAATCCCCAATACCTAAATAATGCAATCAAAGTTTATTGCATCAGGCGTTATTACATCTGGCGTCGGGGTCAACGCCTGATGTAATAACGCTTGATGTAATAAAATAATTTTCCTCAACCATCTTATCAAACTGATTAATGAACAAAGTTACTTTCTAAAACATAAGGGATGGTAGTTTGGGGTTTTAAATGACTTTTCCCATTGCTAAGAAATTCTAAAAACGTTTTTAGTAAGTTTTTATTTTGAATCAAACTAACTGATTAATACTCAAAGTTACTTTCTAAAACATTAGGGATGGTAGTTGGGGGTTTTAAATGTTTTTTTTTACCATTGCTATGAAATTCTTAAAACGTTTTAAGTAAGTTTTTATTTTGATTCCGTTGATCCCCAATACCTAAATAATGCAATCAAAAGTTTATTACATCAGGCGTTATTACATCTGGTGTCGGGGTCAACGCCTGATGTAATAACGCTTGATGTAATAAAATAATTTTCCTCAACCATCTTATCAAACTAACTGATTAATGATCAAAGTTACTTTCTAAAACATAAGGGATGGTAGTTGGGGGTTTTAAATGTTTTTTTCCCATTGCAATGAAATTCTAAAAACTTTTTAGTAAGTTTTTATATCGATTTCTTTAATCCCCAATACCTAAATAATGCAACCAAAGTTTATTACACCAGGCGTTATTACATCTGGCGTCGGGGTCAACGCCTGATGTAATAACGCTTGATGTAATAAAATGATGTTCCTCAACCATCTTATCAAATAAACTGAATAATGGTCAAAGTTACATTAAAACATTAAAGAACGGCAGTTAGGGGTTTTGACATATATCTTTCTTTTTCAATGAAATTGTTAAAATGTTTTTTGTAAGTTTTTATTTTGATTTCTTTAATCCACAATACCTGAATAATGAAATCAAAGTTTATTACATCAGACGTTATTACATCTGGCGTCGGAGTCAACGCCTGATGTAATAACGCTTGATGTAATAAAATAATTTTCCTGGACCATCTTCTCAAACTAACTGAATGATAGTCAAAGATACATTTAAAACATTGCAAATGGTAGTTGGGAGGGTTTAGAAAAAAAAGGTATATATCGATGAAATTGTTTAAATCTTTTTCGTAAGTTTCTATTTTGATTTCTTTAACCCATACTACCTGAAAAATGAAAACCACAGTTTATTACATCAGGCGTTATTACATCTGGCATCGCGGTCAACGCCTGATGTAATAACGCTTGATGTAATAAAATAAGTTTCCTCAACCATCTTATCAAACTAACTGATTTAATAATCAACGTTACTTTCGAAAATATTACGAATGGTAGTTGGCGTTTTGATATAGTTATGCTCCCCGAAAAAAAAATGGGGGATCTTAAAGTCGCCACGCTGTCCGTCCGTCTGTCCGTTCCCCGGGCCGTCCGTCCGTCCACAGCCACATCTCAGCAACCCTTGGACCAAATTCATTGAAACCTCACATGTGAACTCCCTAGGGTAATTCCTAGGGATCTTTTCCCCGTTTCTTGATTTGACGCTGCGTCATGGAAAAGGTGCCTTAATGTAAAAAATAGTTTTCTCTAATTTCTCTTCATCTAATGGGCAGAATTTAATGAAATTGTGTACCTATGTGATCTATGAGATTTTCTAGACCATTTTCCATCAATTATGCGTGTACAAAAATCTTTCATAGGAAAAGGGGCTAAATATATGGCAGTTTTTATTTTGTGACACACACTTATTCGGGGAGCATAATCCTTCTCTGACGGCTATTGTTTTTTTCTATTTCGATGAAATTGTTTAAACTTGATTTGTAAGTTTCTATTTTGATTTCTTCAATCCCCAACAAATTTTGCAGTTATGTTCCTCATACATATTGGAATTCTAATGAATTGTATTGCATGCAATTATTTTGACAGACAATCACGTCAAATAAAAATCGTACTTTTCTGTTCAGCGAGATGTCCGTTTCCGGTAGCTAGGTAGGATTTCCACGTGCATCGCGTGTATATTTACCATGTGAGGAATTTTGTCACATTTTACACAGTCGATAGACAATCATGTTTTTAGAGATTTCATTATTGAACGTCCGTATTTAAGAATGCAAAGGCTAAAAAGAAGGCGCATAATTTAGCCCTTTTCAAATGCGGATAACACAAAAATAAATCTACCTGTAGACGTTTCAACGTCAAGTGTGTTCGACGATCAGGCATCGTGATTGACGTGTTAGAGTTCCACAAAAGTTTACTGATAGACAAAGTTCAGATAGACCTCAATGTAACGCATGTTAATCAAGATCAGGCATCTTGATTGACGTGTTAGAGTTCCACAAAAGTTTACAGATCGATAAAGTTCAGATATACCTCAATGTGACGCCTGTAAATCAAGATCAGGTATCTTGAGTGACGTGTTAGGGTTCCACAAAAGTTTACTGATCGATAAAGTTCAGATAGACCTCATGTAACGCCTGTAAATCAAGATGATTCCTCATGTTAACGTCGTTTGCGTATTAGGTTTGTGACATTGGAACTGACGTTGTGTTTAGTAGTCGGCAACTGTAATCGCCAACTAAGTCGATTCACCGTAGCTGTTGTCATCGCATGTAAAGTTGGTAACATGCGCTGAATGCTGAAAAGACAGCACGTAAATTGGCCATTTGGCCATGATTGGGGAGGGGGGGTTCTTTTGATCGTCAGTATATAATGTGTCCCTGGGTGCCGTGATCTTAACTGAAATGTCCCGGGGTGTCAAAGAATAGGTATTTTGCTATCCATTTCAGTAGGTTAGAAATGAGGGTATTTCTTAGTTTTAATGATCAAAGTAGAATAATTCTCAAAATGATGGCCAATCCTATGCTATTAATACTATATAAAATGTGTCCCCGGGTGCCATGGTCTCAAGTTAATTGAAACCAGTACGGAATAAGTATTTCACGATCTATTGCATTTCTAGAGATTGGAATTGATGATAATTCTTGTTTTTAATGATAAAAGATTAACAATTTACGAAATAAAACTCAATACCGGTATATGCTACAGTGTCTATATAATTTTATGATGGAGTCTCGGTATGACTAGTCAGACACGCTATCGTAGGATACACTTGTAAACATACCGTAGTGCATCGGATTCGAGACATGGATATAGCAGGTTCGGTTGCAGCAAAACTTCTTACCGGCGTTTTCATGCTCTCTGAAACATGTTAGAAAGTAGTCAGGAATTAAAACTATGTTTGTATTGGTATAAGAAAACAAGGAAAGGAAAGAGATGTGCAGTGATCGACGTGAAATGGCATTTGCAGTTAAATCAGCGTTAAACTCCAATTCAATGAATCAATTTAAATATATCTAGATGTAAAGAAACAAGGGATAATTAAGCATAAGGAGGAAGGAGAGGAGTCAGCATCGATAGAACTAAGAAATACCTTTAAACTTATCTTGACATTTCCTGACATGTTTTTGCCACATAGGGACTCTTTCAAGAATTCGGAAAAAATAATTTGTAAAGTGAACTTACCCTTTTTTACTCGTTTCCCAAATTCAGGTAATTTCTTGTACTTCGGTACGCTCTGGGTTTTGCGTTGTCTGCATAGCAGTTTCTCATCATTCGGTGTACATCGGCCTACTTTGGGGTGTAAACTTGGCATATCAGCCACGTTGAATCGTTTGAATAAATTGTACTTGAATATGGAAACTTTCTTCTATGTAGAAGAACTATCAATACTATTTTATTCGTTTTTAATATGTTTTCAGAGGATCATTCTTGGGATATACGTTACTGTATATCTACATTAAGTAGTTATTCGGGGATAATTATGGTCTTAAAATATGCCATTTTGACATAGTATTGGGTTGAATGAAAAAAAAAACACGTTATTTTCAAAATTTTGCAATTGAAAGGAAACCGGTTAGATGCTTAAATCATGATTTAAATGGAAGGAACAATGATTCAAATAATTGTTCCTTTTTACAGGATGAGAACATTAGTAAAAGTACAAAAATTAAATGGACATACGGAATATGACTTGTTATACATTTGCTTTTTTTTCAAATTCACATGTATCCCACACATACACGTATTAACTATATTATATTGTGTATTTTACTGCTTAATGAAGGAAAGAAAAGAAATCTTTTATTGTATAGATGCTCCGAAACATGAAAAATACAGGTATGTTCACCAACCACTCCAGGGAAAACAAAAGCTTTCCATAAAAAAGCATGAGTCCGTAGCCGCTTATTTCCTTTACAAAAAATATTTACACATAATCATCCAAATAACTTAAACGGTTAAAGTATTTTTTTTTTACATCAAGCGTTATTACATCAGACGTTGACCCCGACGCCAGACGTAACAACGTCTTATGTAATAAACTTTGATTTCATTATTTGGGTATTGAGAATTGAAAAAAATCAGAATAGAAACTTACGAAAAAGGTTTGAACAATTTCATCGAAATAGATTTTTTTTTCTAAACCCCCCAACTACCGTTTGTACTGTTTTTGAACGCAACTTTTTCAGTTTCTTTGATAACATGGTTGAGGAAAATTATTTAATTACATCAAGCGTAATTACATCAGGCGTTGACCCCGACGCCAGATGTAATAACGCCTGATGTAATAAACTTTGATTTCATTATTTTGGTATTGGGGATTAAAGAAATCAAATAGAAACTTAAGAAAAAAGTTTTAACAATTTCGTCGAAATAAAAATAATATTCTAAACCCCCAACTACCATTTGTAATCTTTTTGAATGTAACTCTGACTATTATTCGGTTAGTTTGATAAGATGGTTGAGGAAAATTATTTTATTACATCAAGCGTTATTACATCAGGCGTTGATCCCGACGCCAGATGTAATAACGCCTGATGTAATAAACTGTGATTTCATTTATAGGTATTGGGATTGAAGAAATCAAAATAGAAACTTACTAATCAAGTTTGAACAATTTCATCGAAATAGAAAAAACAAGAGCCGTCATAGACGGATTATGCTCCGCGAATAAGTGTGTGTCACAAAATAAAAACTGCCATATATTTAGCCCCATTTTCCCATGACAGATTTTTTGTACACGCATAATTTGTCGAAAATGGTCTAGAACATCTCATAGATCACATAGGTACACAATTCCATTAAAGTCTGCCCATTAGATGAAGAGAAATTAGAGAAAAACTATTGTTTACATTAAGGCACCTTTTCCATGACGCAGCGTCAAATCAAGAAAAGGAGAAAAGATCCATAGGAATTATCCTAGGCCTGGAGTTCACATGTGAAGTTTCATTGAATTTGGTCCAAGGGTTGCTGAGATCTGGCTGTGGACGGACAGAAGGCCCCGGGAAGGGACAGACGGACGGACAGCGTGGCGACTTTAAGCTCCCCCAATTTCTTTTTCGGGGAGCATCACTATATCAAAACGCCAACTACCATTCGTAATATTTTCGAAGGTAACGTTGATTATTAAATCAGTTAGTTTGATAAGATGGTTGAGGAAAATTATTTTTTCACATCAAGCGTTATTACATCAGGAGTTGACTGCGACGCCAGATGTAATAACGCCTGATGTAATAAACTTTGATTTCATTATTGAGGTATTGGGGATTAAAGAAATCAAAATAGAAACTTACGAAAAAGGTTTCAACAATTTCATCGAATATAATTTTTTTCTAAAACCCCCAACTACCATTTGCAATGTTTTTAACTGTAACTTTGACTTTCATTCAGCTCGTTTGAGAAGATGGACGAGGAAAAGTATTTTATTACATCAAGCGTTTTTACATCAGGCGTTGACCCCGACGCGAGATGTAATAACGCCTGATGTAATAAACTGTGATTTTTATTTTTCGGGTAGTGTGGGTTAAAGAAATCAAAATAGAAACTTACGAAAAACGTTTTTAGATTTTCATAGCAATTGGAAAAAACATTTAAAACCCCCAACTACCACCCCTTATGTTTTAGAAAATAACTTTGATCATTAATCGGTTAGTTTGATAAGATGGTTGAGGAAAATTATTTCATTACATCAAGCGTTATTACATCAGGCGTTGACCCCGACGCCAGATGTAATAACGCCTGATGTAATAAACTTTGATTGCATTATTTAGGTATTGGGAATTAAAGAAATCAAAATAAAAACTTACTTAAAACTTTTAAAGAATTTCATAGCAATGGGAAAACATTTTAAACCCCCAACTACCATCCCTTATGTTTTAGAAAGTATCTTTGATCACTAATCAGTAAGATTGATAAGATGGTTGAGGAAAATTATTTTATCACATCAAGCGTTATTACATCAGGGGTTGACCCCGACGCCAGATGTAATAACGCCTGATGTAATAAACTTTGATTGCAATATTTAGGTATTGGGGATTAAAGAAATCAAAATAGAAACTTACTAAAAACGTTTTTAGAATTTCATAGCAATGGAAAAATACATTTAAAACAACCATCCCTAATGTTTTAGAAAGTAACTTTGATCATTAATCAGTTAGTTTGATAAGATGGTTGAGGAAAATTATTTTATTACATCAAGCGTTATCGCATCAGGCGTTGACCCCGACGCCAGATGTAATAACGCCTGATGTAATTAACTTTGATTGCATTATTTATGGTATTGGGGATTAAAGAAATCAAAATAAAAACTTACTTAAAACGTTTTGAGAATTTCGTAGCAAAGTTAAAAAACATTTAAAACAACCAACTACCATCCCTAATGTTTTAGAAAGTAACTTTGAGTATTAATTAGTTAGTTTGATAAGATGGTTGAGGAAAATTATTTTATCACATCAAGCGTTATTACATCAGGCGTTGATCCCGACGCCAGATGTAATAACGCCTGATGTAATAAACTTTGATTGCATTATTTAGGTATTGGGAATTAAGGAAATCAAAATAAACTTACATGACACTTTTTAAGAATTTCATAGAAATGTTAAAAAAACATTTAAAACCCCCAACTACCATCCCTTATGTTTTAGAAAGTATCTTTGATCACGAATCAGTTAGTTTGATAAGATGGTTGAGGAAAATGATTTTATCACATCAAGCGTTGCTACATCAGGCGTTGACCCCGACGCCAGATGTAATAACGCCTGATGTAATAAACTTTGATTGCATTATTTAGGTATTGGAGATTTAAGAAATCAAAATATAAACTTACTTAAAACTTTTGAAAAATTTCATAGCAATGTAAAAAAAAAAAACATTTAAAACCCCCAACTACCATCCCTAATGTTTTAGAAAGTAACTTTGAGTATTAATCAGTTAGTTTGATAAGATGGTTGAGGAAAATCATTTTATTACATCAAGCGTTATTACATCAGGCGTTGAACCCGACGCCAGATGTAATAACGCCTGATGTAATAAACTTTGATTGCATTATTTAGGTATTGGAGATTAAAGAAATCGATATAAAAACTTACTAAAAACGTTTTTAGAATTTCATAGCAATGTTAAAAAAACATTTATAACCCCCAACTACCATCCCTAATGTTTTAGAAAGTAACTTTGAGTATTAATCAGTTAGTTTGATAAGATGGTTGAGGAAAATTATTTTATTACATCAAGCGTTATTACATCAGGCGTTGACCCCGACGCCAGATGTAATAACGCCTGATGTAATAAACTTTGATTGCATTATTTAGGTATTGGGGATTAAAGAAATCAAAATAAAAATTTACTTTAAACTTTTGAAAAATTTCATAGCAATGGGAAAACAGTTAAAACCCCCAACTACCATCCCTTATGTTTTAGAAAGTATCTTTGATCACTAATCAGTTAGTTTGATAAGATGGTTGAGGAAAATTATTTTAACACATCAAGCGTTATTACATCAGGTGTTGACCCCGATGCCAGATGAAATAACGCCAGATGTAATAAACTTTGATTGCATTATTTAGGTATTGGGGATTAAAGAAATCAAAATATAAACTTACTTAAACATTTCGAAAAATTTCATAGCAATGTTAAAAAAAACTTAAACCCCCAACTACCATCCCTAATGTATTAGAAAGTAACTTTGATTATTAATTAGTTAGTTTGATAAGATGGTTTAGGACAATTATTTTATTACATCAAGCGTTATTACATCAGGCGTTGACCCCGACGCCAGATGTAATAACGCCTGATGTAATAAACTTTGATTGCATTATTTAGGTATTGGGGATTAAATAAATCAAAATAAAAATTTACTTAAAACTTCTTAAGAATTTCATAGCAATGGGAAAACATTTAAAATCCCCAACTACCATCCCTTATGTTTTAGAAAGTATTTTTGATCACTAATCAGTTAGTTTGATAAGATGGTTGAGGAAAATTGACCCCGACGCCAGATGAAATAACGCCTGATGTAATAAACTTTGATTGCATTATTAAGGTATTGGAGATTTAAGAAATCAAAATATAAACTTACTTAAAACTTTTGAAAAATTTCATAGCAATGTTAAAATCAAAGCCCTGAAGGGCCTGAAAGTCACCACAACAGTGGTATTTGTACAACAAGACTTGCTTTTTATGATCCTATCAGAGAAGGCTTTAAATAGCATTGAATGAAATGAATTTAATGTTGAATTGTTGATAAGAAGAGATGTTTGTAAAACATATGGATGGTAGTATTGCATCACGAATGAAAATACCCAAATGGTAAATTGGCAATTACTCTACAAATATTATCAGCAGTTATATTTCTTGTGCACTGCATTTCTAAATATTGACATCTATCTGTCTGTGAATTTCATGAATCTACCTTGCATTCTTTTTGAGCTATGCTCTGGATAAGGTCAAAGATTAAATCATGTCACTAATGCCAAAAAGACTGTGTTGTAAATGGTTGCAGGACGACATTGGGCCTTATAAATGGATTCATTGCCAACAATATTTTGAATATGTTAGGTCTACAGATCTAGATCTATATAAATTTCAAATTTTTGAAAGAACAAAGGAAATGACAACACTAAAAATTCTGCTTATTCTCTGAAGCAGCATACACATTATAATCATTATAACCCACCCATTCATGGTTCAAACAAAGTTTTGATGACAAAGGACTTTTTAAGGGTTTTTTAAGGACTCAACATTAAAATTTCTAAGGGCTACTAACATTCAATAATCTAAGCACAAGCATGGCTCTTATGTCGGTTTTCACACACTTTATACCAAGTTATTATGAAATAATCATATTGCAAAAAACTAAGTCTTTACTCGGGTTGGGCTATGATTATCTCATCAGAGTAAACATTATCAACTTCATTGTATGTTTTCTAATTAGATGTAACACCACAGAAATTGGTGTAGTCAATGTCTTTGCAGAATGGAGATGGCCCTATATCGCTCACCTTAGAGATCATCAAGATGATCATTTTTGTTTCATCTCACATACACAACTTCTGGATGACGTTTTTAAAGGAAACAATTTAAACAATGCTGGTATTAGAGAGTTATACTACCATGGGAAGTGCAAAATTTACCTTAAAGATCTCTGATAAACAAAATTGGAGAAGATTGTATCATTATGAGACAATTCTACATACAAAATTTCAAAAGCCTTTAGCCAAACAGTTAAGGAGAAAAATAATGTACAGGATTTCCTTCTTTGTCTCTATATGAAATTCGATACCCACAACATAGGGTCAATTTTTCTAGTATCACAATAATTTGAAGTAATTTTGGTAGAGGGCCTTGAGATGATTCTACACACAACATTTCAAAGCTCTAGGCCAAACGGTTCGGAAGAGGATGATTGTACAAGATTTCCTTCTTTGTCACTATATGAAATTTGATATCAACAACATAGGGCCAAATTTCCTTGAATCACGATAATTTGAAGTATTTTGGTAGAGGGCATTGAGATGATTTTATACACTAACTTTCAAAGCTCTAGGCTAAAGGGATTAAGAGAAAAAAGATTGTACAAGATTTCCTTCTTTTTCTCTATATGAAATTCAATACCCACAACATAGGGCCAATTTTCCTTGTATCACAATAATTTAAATATTTCAATAGAGGGCCTTAAGATGATTCTACACACAAAATTTCAAAGCTCTAGGCCAAACGGTTCAGGAGAAAAAGATTGTACAAGATTTCCTTCTTTGTTTATTTATGAAATTCGATGCCAACAACATAGGACCAATTTTCCTTGTATCACTATAATTTGAAAAAAATCAGTAGGGGGCCTTGAGATGATTCTTCACACAAAATTTCAAAGCTCTAGACCAAATGGTTCAGGAGAACAAGATTTTACAAGATTTCCTTCTTTGTTTCTTTATGAAATTCGATACCCACAACATAGGGCCAATTTTCCTTGTATCACAAAAAATTGAAGTATTTTGGTAGAGGGCCTTGAGATGATTCTACACACAAAATTTCAAAGCTCTAGACCAAACAATTCAAGAGAACAAGATTGTACAAGATTTCCTTCTTTGTTTCCATATGAAATTCGATACCCACAACATAGGGCCAATTTCCTTGTATCATTATGAATTGAAATATTCAGTAGATGGCCTTGAGACGATTCTACACACAAAATTTCAAAGCTCTAGGCCAAATGGTTCAGGAGGAGAAGGTTGTACAAGATTTCCTTCTTTGTTGCCATATGAAATTCGATACCCACAACATAGGGCCAATTTTCCTTGTATCACAATAATTTGAAGTTTTTTGGTAGAGGGCCTTGAGATGATTCTACACTCAAAATTTCAAGACTCTAGGCCTTATAGTTTAGGAAGAGAAGATTTTTAAGTAATTGTGGACAGACAGACGGACGGATGGACAGACAGACAGACAGACGATGAGCGTTCACAAAAGCTCACCCTCGGCACTTCGTGCTAAGGTGAGCTAAAAAAACCAATTTTTTTTAGAATTGTTAAATAATGGATGTTGATCCAGTACCAGTATACTAATTTTGATACAATCCAAGGGAAGTAACTCTAGTATGAAGGCTGTCTAATCTAAACAGGGTTATTTCCCTTAGACCAATATAACACCGATAAAAGAATTATAACGCCGGAACTATTTTCTAAGTCAACAAAGTAGTTCAACATAAATATTTAATTTCCTCAATAAACAACAATTATTTGGCAAGTCTGTTTAGAAATTGTAGAAAGTAGAATTTCAATCTTGAAAAATGATATAGATCAAGATACCTTGTTTCTGATATTATGTATTTCTGCATTAGCTTTCAGTTATAGAGGCAGTGAAGAGGTTGATCCTTTGACCTTAGTTGACCCCACTAAGCAATATTGGTATGACCACAATAAGTACCCCAGCTCCGCTGGTGACTTAAAAAACTAAAACCCCCAACTACCATCCATAATGTTTTAGAAAGTAACCTTGAGTATTAATCAGTTAGTTTGATAAGATAGTTGAGGAAAATTATTTTATTACATCAAGCGTTATAACATCATGCGTTGACCCCGACGCCAGATGTAATAACGCCTGATGTTATAAACTTTGATTGCATTATTTAGGTATTGGGGATTAAAGAAATCAAAATAAAAACTTACTAAAAACTTTTTTAGAATTTCATAGCAATGGAAAAATACATTTAAAGCAACCATCCCTTATGTTTTAGAAAGTAACTTTGATCATTAATCAGTTAGTTTGATAAGATGGTTGAGGAAAATTATTTTATTACATCAAGCGTTATTACATCAGGCGTTGACCCCGACGCCAGATGTAATAACGCCTGTTGTAATAAACTTTGATTTCATTATTCAGGTATTGTGGATTAAAGAAATCAAAATAAAAACTTACAAAAACAGTTTAACAATTTCATCGAAAAAGAAACTTATATGTCAAAACCCCCAACTGCCGTTCTTTAATGTTTTTAATGTAACTTTGACCATTATTCAGTTTCTTTGATAAGATGGTTGAGGAAAATTATTTTATTACATCAAGCGTTATTACATCAGGCGTTGACCCCGACTTAAGATGTAATAACGCATGATGTAATAAACTTTGATTGCATTATTTAGGTATTGGGGATTAGAGAAATCAAAATAAAAACTTACTTAACCCTTTCCAAGACAAGACCTGGTTTTCACGTCCCTGAAATAAAAGGCTTGGATAAACATTGAGGCAAAAGAAGAAAATGCTGATTATCAGCATTTTCTTCTTTTGCCTCAATATTTTCCATGCTATGTTGTACCAAAAGCCCATAATTTTCAACATCCATTTTGTAGTCTGCAACAGCTTTCAAAATAGACAGCCCTAATATTCTGTTATTTGGGAAAGGGTTAAAACTTTTTAAGACTTTCATAACAATGTAAAAAAAACATTTAAAACCCCAAACTACCATCCCTAATGTTTTAAAAAGTAACTTTGATCACTAATCAGTAGGTTTGATAAGATGGTTGGGGAAAATTATTTTATTACATCAAGCGTTATTACATCAGGTGTTGACCCCGACGCCAGGTGTAATAACGCCTGATGTAATAAACTTTGCTTTCATTATTCAGGTATTGTGGATTAAAGAAATCAAAATAGAAACTTACGAAAAACGTTTTAACAATTTCATCATGTCAAAACCCCCAAGTACCATTCTTTAATGTTTTTAATGTAACTTTGACCATTATTCAGTTTCTTTGATGAGATGGTTGAGGAAAATCATTTTATTACATCAAGCGTTATTACATCAGGCGTTGACCCCGACGCCAGATGTAATAACGCCTGATGTAATAAACTGTGATTTCATTATTTAGGTATTGGGGATTAAAGAAATCAAAATAAAAATTTGCTAAAAACGTTTTAACAATTTCATAGCATTTGAAAAAAAATATTATGAACCCCCAACTACCATTCGTAATGTTTTAGAAAGTAACTTTGATCATTAATCAGTTAGTTTGATAAGATGGTTGAGGAAAATTATTTTATTACATCAAGCGTTATTACATCAGGCGTTGACTCCGACGCCAGATGTAACAACGCCTGATGTAATAAAAAGTTTATTACATCAGGCGTTGTATTACATCAGAGGTTGCCACATAGGCCTATGATATAACATGGAAAATATTGAGACGAAAGAAGAAAATGTTGATTGTCTGTAGCCTATTTTCTTATTTGTCTCAATGTTTTCCCAAGCCTACTACATTAGTACTTCAGTAGAGTCTCTGCCAAAAATGTACACCATAGCCAATTACTCGACAAAGGAAATTTTCTGTGTGGTCTTCTGGTCATATGTGGCCCTTTCTCTGTGGGAACGATGTCAACAGGGTTTTCACATGATTATCGTTGTCATGAGATGGCTCGATGTGATTTTTCATCTTAATGTACATTTCAGTGCTAAATTACCATTTTGTTGCCGATTAAACAACAAGCTACATACAAGTATACAGAACAAAATACATGTGCGGTGAATGATAAAACATCCAATTTCCCAACATAAAGAAAAATCAGATCACTCGTTGTATTGTTTTGGTCTATAAAAATCTTATTACTACATTATGCACATAAAAGTGAAATCAACCAAATCTTGAGAACTACGAGTATATGGCCCGCTTATTTACTATTTTCCATAAATAGTTTATAATTCACATTACAGTTGTCGCCACATCGTATGGCACAATGTTTATGTTTTGTTCAAATGTAATAGGACTCGCTTTTTTCGTTGAACAAATACGTCATCGTCACGCCTCACTGGTCTAAAAATAGATTGGGAATCCTCTATCGTACAAATATGGCTGTCAACATCGCGAAGTTTTTCCACGTTCAACTTGCTGAAGATGACGTTCTAAGAGCTGGATTGCCGTAATCATTTGTTGAGAAACATTATAATTCAGAGTTGAGAAGGTTGCTGCACTGTCGTGTACTTTTTGAGATAGGTAACTATGAAATAACCATTTGACAAGTAATGTTTACACATACGGTCCTACCTTAGCTTCGTCGTGTAGCTCGTGCTACTCGCTTACCCTTTCCAAAACGACAAAATGTCATGTTGGGCCAAATTGAAAAAAGTCTGCAGACGACAAAACGGATGTGAATACTTTTAGTGTTTTATGTCAGAGAAAATATCGAGGCAAAAGTAAAATGATCATCAATATCCAAAGAAGTTAGCCTATTCAATCTCATTTTGTCTGCTGTGCAGGTCTTTTTAATCTGATCGATCATCATTTTCTTCTTCTGCATCAATGTTTTTTCAATAATTTTCTGTAAGGGACGACAAAACCGGTCTTGTTTGGGAAATGATTAATCTAGAAAAAACAAGAATTTGTCGCTGAATGTGATTTGTCATGATACCCCCACAGGCTTCCACTACAACAGAGGGCAATAACTCACAAAATAAGCAAGGTAGAGTTACGCTCCTTGTACGTTGCACTTCTCCTTGGTGAGATCTATCTACCCGCGAAGTTTCATGATCATAGCTACTTTACTTTCACACTTTTCGATGTTTTTTCTGGTTAAGCTGCTGAGGAACCTCAAGAAAAAACGTTTGTCATTTCTGGTCTGTCTCCGTATCTGGAATCAATGATACATGTTGAATATGCGCAATGTTTCGTAGTTTTAGTTCCCGCCTGCATTATCTACGATCGACTAATATCTCGCTTGAAAATGATAATTTTTCGCTAACACTGTTACGAAAAAATTGTCCGATTCATGACCGATAAACAAAATATTAGACTGGTACCCGGCAAGCGTTGTTGGGGGTTTTCCCATCAGAAATCTATTTTTAGCACAAATTGGCGCGAAAATTGTTCGCTATTGAACGTTAAAGAAAACATAAACACGTGCCATACGATGTGGCGACAACTGTAATTTAGGAGGTCTATATATACATGTTTATGACAATTTAAAGTAGCTATATACAGTCGCAATAAGATAAGAGGCATACTTCTATAAACAAGATAAGGCTTTGTTTGTCATGGAAAAAGAAACTATAGGAATTATTGGATGGTGAGACATATTTCTTTTACAACTATTTTAACCCATTACCAAACAACAAAATTTTAGCATAGTCCAAACTCATAGGTGTTGCAGACGACTATTTCCATTGAACAAAATTTAACATTTTTTGGTCTTTCTTGGTAGAAAACATTGTGGGAAATGAAGAAATTGTTTGTCACAAACAATTTCTTCATTTGCCAAAATGTTTTCCAAAGTTTTATTTTGTGGGGGTCCAAAAGCGTCAATTTGTGGGAAAGGGTTAAATTAATAGACCGTAGACAATTATTGATACATACGATATACAAACATGAATCATGTCACCTTAAGGAATTCCATTAGATACCAACACTTCGTGCAACGGTCGTCATCTGTGGCTGCGGAAATTGACGATGACTACCGTCGTCTACGCCCTAAGTTGCACGAAGTATTGGTGTCTAAGTCTAATGATGGATGGAATACCTTAACACAGTGTGAAGTTTTTGGTTTTGAGAGCATTGTTTCGACGTACCAGGAATTTATTTTGATAAAACATTAGGATCTATCATTTAATTGGAAGAAGTTAAAAAATTTAAATCAACAAGTTTCAGTCTGGCACATTGTAAAAGCTGCTACGAAACAAGACCGACGTCGACCGTACCACTACCACTTTTATGGTCAAAAGCCTAAAAGTATTCGAAATTCAAGTAATGTTTGTATAATGTACCGAGTTTCAAAGATGAACATATGCTCAAAGCGCATTGAAACGGTTTCTCAAGAACTCTAGATTTTCAAATTTTCTTTTTCTGGTCCATTGAAACCCAACTCATCCCACCGAAATGAGGAGAATCCGCCTCTCGTGCCCTGGAAAATTGATGCGAATAAGTACGAAAATTGCGCACTATAGCATTGTAAATACGCGTGTATATAGGCAAAAAATTTTTTTTTGGCTATCAGGATTCTCTAGGCCTCAATACTTTCTTTCACAAGGGACGTCGACACCGGTTCATGTTTGAGAAAGAGTAAAAAAGTCGTAGCTCCTGTGCGTTCTGTGCTTAAAGAAACATGTTTACAACAGTTCATTTGTCCTTCGATCCTAGCCTATAGTATGCGAGTCCTAATCCGTGTCACCCAAGGTTATACTAGTCGCTTTGGCAGGCAACATAGAACAAGATCAGCCTGTACAGATATGTTGTATGGCATTATTCTATCCTAATGAGCCAAGCCAGGATAGCTCAGCCGGTTACGTCGGAGTCTGTCAATCCAGTGGTCTCGAGTTCGAACCCCGGCTCGGCCAGTATCCATTCTGACATTTGACAAAAGTCATTTGTCTCTCACCGATGGGTGTGAATCATCTATGTGAGAGAGCAGCTGGAGGCTCGGTTTGGGTATTGTGGTTGTACTGGTGCGAGAAATACCAGGGACCCACGGTTAGGTGCTCCAGCCGCCGCGATATTACCATAGAAGTTGAAAACGGCATAAAACCCCAACAAACTCAAACTATCCTAATGATTGTATTTGTCAAAAGAATTGAAATGTATTCTCTGTCATCTCTCTACATTTTTATTTAGCGGTCTAGTTGGCCAGAGTTGGTCGATAGTTTTCTCAACTGCCGGCTACAATGTAAGGGTATACGACAATCAGTCCGACAAACTGGCTGCCGGGATGGCCGCCATTAAATCTAAAATGGACGCCCTTGAAGAACAAGATGCTCTCAGAGGTCATCTGAACAGCGATGAAGCTCTCAGAAAGATTACACCAGTCAACAGTATAAAGGAGTGTGTGGAAACTGCGATTTATATACAGGTTTGTAATTGTTTTAATTAATCATTTCCAAGCCTATAAGAGTTACTGAAAAGTAGGTGTACACATTAACGACAAACTATAGACATGTAGGATGGTCCTCTTGGGTACCAAGGTACTTAATGGCGTCCGAAAAAATCAATAATGAATGGGGACATGAAAACATTCCATGACTTCTCTTTCTAATGTAATCCAAATGTAGCCGAAATTATTATTAAAGCCATCACCGAAGATTAGAGTAAATGATTTTGCCTTTAGTTTTACTAATGCACGCAGTTGGTAGGTGATACTTCGTCCGCAAATGAACACTGTTTTGAATACCGCGGTACCGTAAAAGACGCGGTACCGAAGCGGACTACTATATAAATAGAAAGATGTTACAGACGATGATTTTGAGCGAACTATTTTTCCCTTTTCTCATGGGAAAGAAATCAGAGTGGGAAATGAAGAAAAGTGCTTGTCACAAGCAATTTCTGTAATTTTCAACGATGTTTGAACAAGCCTTTTTAGGCTAGTGAACAGCGGGTTTGCGTCTTAACATTCACGAAGCTCCTTTCAATAGATAGCCTATACATCGTAGGCCTACATGTCGTCGGTGTTGTTAATGCAAACCCTCATAGACCCTATCTCGTTTGATGAAAAGTTTTAAAGGGGACGAAAAAACTTTAATGACTTATCCGAAATCCAAAGATTTTACTCGAAATTCGGTCATATTGTTCGCATATAGATCTAATGTGTCATTATGATTAATGCTGATAAATCAAAATCCTAAAACCTGCAAGAATTGTCTAAACTGGACATATAAGATTTTCCTTTGAAAATCGCAATAATCGACATGCGAGGTTTTGCATTTACACCGACGATGTTCAATGAATTCCAAACCATGGCTAGGAGACCTGCATCTGCCAAGTATAGGGGCCCTAGATCTCAAAACGCATGTAGTTGATGAAGCGCAGACGAAGTGAGCTCTGAAAAGGGTGCTTGGCGGCATTTGAGACCTACATGGGTCCAAATCACTTTGTGCCTTACAGAAGTGGTCGTGTTGAAGGTCCAATATATAAAAGGTTAAGCTTAGGCTTATATGAGAAAAATTCGTATTATACGGTAATCTGAACCCATTCCATAGTTGTCCCAGATACCAATGTCAGGAGATCCATTTCCAAATTTCGGATAAAATGTGTGATTTTCTCCAGGAATGTGTGTTTGAAGACTTCGACTTGAAGCGATCGGTCATCGCCGAGGCAGTACAACACATGTTACCGACCGCCATTGTTGGTAGTTCTACCGGAAATATCTACCCGTCCCGACTGTCTGAGGGGCTAGACCGGAAGGAGAGAGTTATCGTCGCACATCCGGTATGTATACTTCTAGAAGGCATGGGCAAAGTTAAGACATAGATCTACATACTATACCGAGAGGCAAAATTAAGTATACACCCTAGTTATTTCACGTTTTCGGAGAAATCGAATGATAAATTGTGTATGATTTTTAAACGCCGCCGGTGGCATTCGTCTATTGATGTAGCCTTCTCATCCTATCCGTCCATCTATCTTTTCTTTCGGTGCGACGGCTTTTTCATAGCATACAGCGTCATCGAAAAAGGGGACGCAATCGCTAAATTGATACTAGCATATACGTTGACACATCCCCTACATTAATGAATGGATTTTCATAGAATTTTCACAGAAAAAGTCTAGTCACTTAGGACTATGCGTACATTGTTAGTGCTTTTCCATATTACGGTGCGTCATGGCAAAATGGGGTTTTAAATGGCTTTAGACTTGAGTCTTTAAAGTTGTCAAAACGGACTTAGCTACCCACAATCGTAGGCTACATTACCAAGATCATCTTCGCAAGCCAATGATTCTACCTCCACATTGTTCAATACAAAGTGGAGATAGAATCCTTAGCTTACGAAGATATACCCAGGCCAACATAAACGAAAAATGAGTCTTATTATCTAACATTGGTCTTGTTTTCTACGCATTTTCTGACAGCTCAACCCAGTCCATCTTGTACCAATCGTTGAATTAATACCAGCACCATGGACGGATAACTCTGCTGTAACAGAGGCCAGAAGAATTATGTCCCTTGCTGGACAAGAACCGATCGTGGCCAAGAAGGAGACTCGTGGATTTATAATTTGTCGTGTACAACACGCTATAACAGCCGAGTGCTTCAAACTTATCAGGGTAGGTCAGAAAAACAGATAAGAGAGCGTAGATCTGAATGTGTCTGTGTGTGTGTGTGTGTGTGTTTTTTTGTTTGTTTTTTTTTTTTTTTTTTCAAACACATACCCTAGGTCAATGGTGTCGGAACTCATAGGAATCGTTTCAATGTGACGATTCCAATATGTACCCAAAACTGTCAATAGCAATTGAAAACGGCGTAAAACCCCAATAAACAAACACACAAACCCAAACTGTCAACGTAATTATGGTTTGGTAAACAATTAAATGTTGTACTGCATTTTGAAACGCATTAGATCTACATCCTCTTATCTGTTATTAAGTTTCGTTCGACGAATATCGTATATTCGCCGGACAAAAAATACCTTCGTCGGACGAAAATTGATCCGGGTAGGCTACTGCCCGTGCATTGGCCTTAGACTTTATCTTATACAGAAATTTGGATTCATCAGAGACATTTGCAATTTCACATTTCTGCTTCAGGATGATGTTATCAGTGTTGAGGACTTGGAGAAGCTGTTCCCGTGTGGACTTGGTCTTCGTTACGCATTTCTTGGTGCATTAGAGACATCTTATCTCAATGCTAATGGTAAGAACTTTGTCCCATCAGTTTACTTTTAGAAAGTCTTTTTTATGGATGGAGGTCGTCTCTGGTGACGATAGTTTGAAATATGAAATATGGTTGTTTCTAGCATTTCATTCAGTACAGAAGTCATTTTACAAACAAATGCAGCTGGTAAAATATTATGTCACACACATGTACATGTAGGGTAAGGAGGGGTCAAACGCCCACCCCTTTTATTTCGTCACTCATTATGTCAATTGATATTTGTCTTGATTTTACACTTGAAGTATTCTTTTAGAAAGATGCCCATGAAATTTTTACATCTAAACGTCATTCAATTATCAGTATGCGAATAATTGTTTATTTTGCATATGTTTGATCTAATATTTGGGTAATAGGTTTTCTTGGGTATCTTATTTCAGTCCGAGTATTCTATCAACCAAAATGCATTTTATGTTTATATGTCCAATTGGTCGCCTACACAAAAAGATAAAAAGAAAAAAAATATCAACACATTTTTTTCTCTGGCCAAATTAAATCACCCACCCCCTTTGGGGCAAAACGCCCAGACTGGGCGTTTTGCCCCTTCCAAGGGCTAAATAGTGGGCGTTTTGCCCCTTGTATGGATAAGTAGGTATTCAGAAGTACTAAAATCCTCCTTTAAACTCGAAGAATGACTAAGGTTGGTACATATGACGAAATCCATTTACATTTCGTTGTCTACAAAAGAAAAACTGGCAAAAAGACCGACTTTTCGCGAATATATCAAACTTTTATGTCACCTGATGGATCCATGTGGGGCAAAACGCCCATGAAACGTCGATTTTGTGTTAAAATGAGACAATAAGACCATTTAATCTACTTTAAAGGGGCATTATAAAGAACATAACATCAGTGTGTTTTAATTTGACTGATATGAAGATGCTGCAGACAAAGGACAGTAACACGTAACCACTTTTATAGACAAGTCAATTATGCCCAAATCTAGCCTTTACGCTTGTTAAAAAATGTTGAAAATATGATAAAACCCATCCAAAATATATTTTTCCTAGTATATTAATTACAAACTAATTATATTCCTATTTTCCCCCAGATATTTTCAAAATAAATTTTTCATTTTTCATATGGGGCATAAAGCCCAGTGGTGGGCTTCATGCCCCACCCCAAGGGCGTTTTGCCCCGAGGGTGGGGCAAAAAGGCCAAATTTCGAGAAAAATTGTTTTAACGACAGTCATTTTTTTAAATCAAATGACAAAGCTGTTTTGTGTATAGACATTTGGGACAAAGGGCAAAGTTTAATTTCACGTTGAAACATTTACATTATACTTTGTTTGTTTTGTGCTACAGCGCTCTTTCCTTAAGGGGGCGTTTTGCCCCTCCTTACCCTATATGCGTAAATAAAGGCTGAATATGGATCCATGTGAGTCTCAAAAGGGACCGAGTTCCTCTCAAATACCATACGGACTCATTTTCCAAATCCTAGCTAACATAATATGCCTACTAGTATTCCAAACCCGTACTGAAAATACACGAACTCAGAGTCATAATTATGTTTATCATTCTAGGGATGAAGCATTTCTGTTCCATGTACGGCGATGACATTTACCGACTACAAGAAGATTCCGGTCCACCCATCCATCTATCAGGCGAGCCGCTAGACAAGATCCAGGAGGCCATCTCACGATCTGTACCGCTAGATCAGATTGAAACAAGGAGAAAATGGAGAGATGAAAAACTTGTACAGTTGTTTAAACTCAAAAATAAACAATCAGATAAATAAAACGTGTTCAAATTGTGTTTTCTTCTAGTTGTTTTTAAATGGCTTTACCAAGGAAAATGTAGGTCCTATTTTGTTCTGTCTACTCTGGTATCCCAACACAATCACTGGCTTTGGCTGCTCTTTTATTATTTGCTGAAAAACACACTGAGAAATAAAAGAAGAAAATGCTGATCATCAGCATTTTCTTCTTTTATTTCTCAAGGAATATGCTAGAGATCTGCTGTTTCAAGTGTTTCAAACATTTACTTTGTCGAACACGCTATCCTTTAGGGAATCTCATGAAAGCTCTTTTACTTAAGGTATTCTGTCACTAATTTAAAACACCACTTTCTAGCCATACGAAATGCATCAAATTACAAACACTTGTAAATACACTTCACATAAGTTGATTCACCGCGCCGGATTTCAAGATAATGCTTCAAGATACTATTTTACTCTATATTCATATGAAAAGGAGGTAATTTTGAAATCTTTGTCAAATATTTTTAACCGTACAACATGCTTATGTTTATATTTGGAATGGAAATGTAACACAGTTTAGGAATTACTGGCACTTTTCAAATTTCGCCGCTGGCTCTTTGGTGCTAATTAGGGGTTGCATACCCTAAGCAACACTCCTGCACGATAAGAATTCGGTTACTATGGGACATTTACTATGAGGAAATGTCGTAAAAAGAGGACATTTACCGACTACAAGAAGATTCCGGTCCACCCATCCATCTATCAGGCGAGCCGCTAGACAAGATTCAGGAGTCCATCTCACGATCAGTACCGCTAGATCAGATTGAAACAAGGAGAAAATGGAGAGATGAAAAACTTGTACAGTTGTTTAAACTCAAAAATAAACAACACTAGAAATAAAACGTGCTAAAATCAGTGTGTTTTTTCTTATTGTTTAAATTTAATTTTAACCAAGAAAATGTAATTTCGTTCCGTCTGCTCTGGCATGCCGACAAATTCACTGGTTTTGACTGCCCTACTAGGATTAACTACATGTAAAACATTGAGAAATAAAAGAAGAAAATGCTGATGTTCAGCATTTTCTTCTTTTATTTTTCGATGTTCTTTTGTCGTGACATAGGCTACAGATCTTCTGTTCTAAGTTCTTTTGTTGTAGTGATATACAGATCTCAGGACTGTTCTAAGTACCTATGTCTAACATTTACTTTGTCGAATGTAAAATATCAGTCTCGTAAAAATTTATTTCTTTTGAGAATTCGGCTACTATGTGCCTACTGCCTGGATTTGAAATCGTTAAATATAGACACGGTGTACATATCGTATACAATTTACGAGAAAATATCGTAGAAATATGACATTTACCGTCTACAAGAAGATTCCGGTCCACCCATCCATCTATCAGGCGAGCCGCTTGACAAGATTCAGGAGTCCATCTCACGATCAGTACCGCTAGATCAGATTGAAACAAGGAGAAAATGGAGAGATGAAAAACTTGTACAGTTGTTTAAACTTAAGAATAAACAATCACAGAAATAGAACGTGTTCAGAGTGTGTTTAGTTCTTGTTGCTTTAAAATAGCTTTAACCCTAGAAAATGTGTTTTCCCACCTTCTCTGACATCCCGACAAAATAAATGACTTTGTCTGCTCTAATGTTGTGATTTGTTAAAAAAATATCGAGAAATAAAAGAAGAAAATGCTGATAATCAGCATTTTCTTCTTTTATTTCTCGATATCTATTTTAATGACTTAAGATCTCTTGATCTAAGTATGTCGAACATAAATTTTCTACGTCGAAAGCGCTATCCGAAAGTGGGTGACCTGGTCTTAAAAAAGATTATCTCCTTTACGCTAAATAAGTAACACTGCTATATAAGAACTAGGCTACTATAGTCCTGGATTGAAAATCATAAAATATTGACAAAATGTAGACAATTTACGAGAAAATATCGTAGAAAGAGTACAAGAAGATTCCGGTCCACCCATCCATCTATCAGGCGAGCCGCTAGACAAGATTCAGGAGGCCATATCACGGTCTGTACCGCTAGATCAGATTGAAACAAGGAGAAAATGGAGAGATGAAAAACTTGTACAGTTGTTTAAACTCAAAAATAAACAACCACAGAAATAAAACGTGCTAAAATCAGTGTGTTTTTTCTTATTGTTTAAATTTAATTTTAACCAAGAAAATGTAAATTTCGTTCCGTCTGCTCTGGCATGCCGATAAAATCACTGGTTTTGACTGCCCTACTAGGATTAACTACATGTAAAACATTGAGAAATGAAAGAAGAAAATGCTGATGTTCAGCATTTTCTTCTTTTATTTTTCGATGTTCTTTTGTCGTGACATAGGCTACAGATCTTCTGTTCTAAGTTCTTATGTTGTAGTGATATACAGATCTCAGGACTGTTCTAAGTACCTATATCTAACATTTACTTTGTCGAATGTAAAATATCAGTCTCGTAAAAATTTATTTCATTTGAGAATTCGGCTACTATGTGCCTACTGCCTGGATTTGAAATCGTTAAATATAGACACGGTGTACATATCGTATACAATTTACGAGAAAATATCGTAGAAAGATGACATTTACCGTCTACAAGAAGATTCTGGTCCACCCATCCATCTATCAGGCGAGCCGCTAGACAAGATTCAGGAGGCCATATCACGGTCTGTGCCGCTAGATCAGATTGAAACAAGGAGGAAATGGAGAGATGAAAAACTTGTACAGTTGTTTAAACTCAAAAATAAACAACCACAGAAATAGAACGTGTTCTAATTTTGTTTCTTCTTGTTGCTTTAAACTAGCTTTAACCCAAGAAAATGTGTTTTCCCATCTTCTCTGGCATCCCGACAAAATAAATGACTTTGTCTGCTCTAGATAATGTTGTAATTTGTTAAAGAAATATCGAGAAATAAAAGAAGAAAATGCTGATAATCAGCATTTTCTTCTTTTATTTCTCGATATCTATTTTAATGACTTAAGATCTCTTGATCTAAGTATGTCGAACATAAATTTTCTACGTCGAAAGCGCTTTCCGAAAGTGGATGACCTGGTCTTATAAAAGATTATATCCTTTACGCTAAATAATTAACACTGCTACATAAGAATTAGGCTACTATGGTCCTGGATAGAAAATCATAAAATATTGACAAAATGTAGACAATTTACGAGAACATATCGTAGAAAGAGTACAAGAAGATTCTGGTCCACCCATCCATCTATCAGGCGAGCCACTAGACAAGATTCAGGAGGCCATATCACGGTCTGTACCGCTAGATCAGATTGAAACAAGGAGAAAATGGAGAGATGAAAAACTTGTACAGTTGTTTAAACTCAAAAATAAACAATCACAGAAATAGAACGTGTTCAAATTGTGTTTTGTTTCTTTTTTTTCCCGAAATTTTTACTCAAGATGGTGTATTTTGTTCCGTCTACTCCAACATCCCGACACAATCACTGGCTTTGACTGTTTTATATGGGTTGCTTAAAAACATCGAGAAATAAAAGAAGAAAATGCTGAGGGTCAGCATTTTCTTCTTTTATTTCTCGATGTTCTTTTGTCGTGAAATATACATGTATCTAATCTTTTTTTAGTCGAAAGCGCTCGCCGAAAGTGAGTCTCAGAAAATCCATTTCTTTAACTTACACAACTTTAAGATTCATGAATTGGGCTACTATAGATCTGGATTGAAAATCGTTAAATATTGACACAAAGTATACGAGAAAACACCGTACAAACATGACATTTACCGTCTACAAGAAGATTCCGGTCCACCCATCCATCTATCAGGCGAGCCACTAGACAAGATTCAGGAGGCCATATCACGATCTGTGCCGCTAGATCAGATTGAAACAAGGAGAAAATGGAGAGATGAAAAACTTGTACAGTTGTTTAAACTCAAAAATAAACAATCAGAGAAATAAAACGTATTCAGATTGTGTTTAGTTCTTGATGCTTTAAAATAGCTTTAACCCAAGAAAATGTGTTTTCCCATCTTCTCTGGCATCCCGACAAAATCAATGACTTTGGCTGCTCTAATGTTGTGATTTGCTAAAAAAAATATCGAGAAATAAAAGAAGAAAATGCTGATAATCAGCATTTTCTTCTTTTATTTCTCGATTTTTATTTTCATGAATTAAGATCTCTTGATCTAAGTATGTCGGAAATAAATTTTCTACGTCGAAATCACTATCCGAAAGTGGGTGACCTGGTCTTATAAAAGATTATCTCCTTTACGCTAAATAACTAACACTGCTACATAAGAATTAGGCTACTATAGTCCTGGATTGAAAATCATAAAATATTGACAAAATGTAGACAATTTACGAGAAAATATCGTAGAATGACTACAAGAAGATTCCGGACCACCCATCCATCTATCAGGCGAGCCACTAGACAAGATTCAGGAGGCCATATCACGGTCTGTACCGCTAGATCAGATTGAAACAAGGAGAAAATGGAGAGATGAAAAACTTGTACAGTTGTTTAAACTCAAAAATAAACAATAACAGAAATAAACATGTTCAGATTGTGTTTAGTTCTTGATGCTTTAAAATAGCTTTAACCCAAGAAAATGTGTTTTCCCATCTTCTCTGGCATCCCGACAAAATCAATGACTTTGGCTGCTCTAATGTTGTGATTTGCTAAAATAATATCGAGAAATAAAAGAAGAAAATGCTGATAATCAGCATTTTCTTCTTTTATTTCTCGATTTTTATTTTCATGAATTAAGATCTCTTGATCTAAGTATGTCGAAAATAAATTTTCTACGTCGAAAGCGCTATCCGAAAGTGGGTGACCTTGTCTTATAAAAGATTATCTCCTTTACGCTAAATAACTAACACTGCTACATAAGAATTAGGCTACTATAGTCCTGGATTGAAAATCGTAAAATATTGACAAAATGTAGACAATTTACGAGAAAATATCGTAGAATGAGTACAAGAAGATTCTGGACCACCCATCCATCTATCAGGCGAGCCGCTAGACAAGATTCAGGAGGCCATATCACGGTCTGTGCCGCTAGATCAGATTGAAACAAGGAGAAAATGGAGAGATGAAAAACTTGTACAGTTGTTTAAACTCAAAAATAAACAATCACAGAAATAGAACGTGTTCAAATTGTGTTTTGTTTCTTTTTTTTCCCGAAATTTTTACTCAAGATGGTGTATTTTGTTCCGTCTACTCCAACATCCCGACACAATCACTGGCTTTGACTGTTTTATATGGGTTGCTTAAAAAACATCGAGAAATAAAAGAAGAAAATGCTGAGGGTCAGCATTTTCTTCTTTTATTTCGCGATGTTCTTTTGTCGTGAAATATACATGTATCTAACCTTTTTTTAGTCGAAAGCGCTCGCCGAAAGTGAGTCTCAGAAAATCCATTTTCTTTAACTTACACAACTTTAAGATTCATGAATTGGGCTACTATAGATCTGGATTGAAAATCGTTAAATATTGACACAATGTATACGAGAAAACACCGTACAAACATGACATTTACCGACTACAAGAAGATTCCGGTCCAGCCATCCATCTATCAGGCGAGCCGCTAGACAAGATTCGGGAGGCCATATCACGGTCTGTGCCGCTAGATCAGATTGAAACAAGGAGAAAATGGAGAGATGAAAAACTCGTACAGTTGTTTAAACTAAAAAATAAACAACACCAGAAATAAAACGTGTTCTAACTTTGTTTCTTCTTGTTGTTTTTTTTAGCTTTACCCAAGAAAATGAATTGTATCTTTTTTCCGTCCTCTCTGACATCCCAACACAATCACTGGCTTTGGTTGCTCTAAAATTATCGACATGATTGGGTGAAGAAAAAAGAGAAATAAAAAAAGAAAATGCTGATCATAAGCATTTTCTTCTTTTAATTCTCAATGTTCTTGTCATTACATACAGATCTCCTGTTTCAAGTGTGCCACAAATTTGCTTTGTCGAACGCGCTATCCTTAAGTGAATCTCATGAAAGTTCTTTTATTTAAGCAACACTTCTACAAGATAAGTATTCGGCTACTATGGGCATAGTTTGAAAATCTTAGATATTGACAAAACTTGTGAATTTTACGAGAAAATGTCGTAGAAAGAGGACATTTACCGGGTACAGGAAGATTCCGGTCCAGTCATCCATCTATTAGGTGCAGAAATAAGGCGCGTATGCCTTCTGTGCATAGGCCTACGGCAATGTGGTCGTATTAGATCTAGACCGACCACAATTAAATAGGCTATATAGTATAGCAGAATCTTTATTGATACTATGACCCATTTTCAAACGAGCAAAAATTTGGCTTATTCGAATTCAATAGTAGCATATGAAGCATTGAGGGAAAAGATGAAATGCTGGTCATCAGCAAATTATTCTTAGGCCTACCCATCAAAGCTTTCCAAAGCCTCTTCTATTGAATATTCAAACCATGTGCTATCTGAGAGATGGTTGTTAATCAGGGTGATTCAAATTGAAAGCAGTTACAGATGGCATTTAAAAGGTTTGTGGATTTCAAAAGCGTATGTAGATTTATATTACTTTTCTGGATATAAAACATTGTGCGACATGAAAACAATAAATTGTTGCTTGATGTTTACAAGCAATTTATTCTTTTCCACAATATTTTCTTCAGCCTTTTTCTTGAGATGAAGCGTAGACTTTTATAGGCCCAATAGGGGCTATGTTCATATATAGGGCCTAGTTACATGTATATTGTTATCTATTGCTGCATGCCCTGCACTTAGTCTGTGGTCAATATCCTGCATCATATCTGGACAAATATTCAGCTTGTATAGCAAGTTGTAAATGTTTTCATTAAGACCATTCATATTCATATCAAATGCTTTACTTCAATTATCCCTTTGCCAAACGACAAAATTTTTGAATGATCCAATTGAAAAGCAGCAACAGACGACAAAATTCATGTTAAAAAGGAAAGGCTTTGCGTACAATATGGCACAGAAAATATTTAGTCAAAAGAAGAAAATGCTGATTAGTAGCATTTTGTCTCAATGTTTTCCCAGGCCTTTTCTAACAGGGGCGTAAGAAGTATGTATGTCTTGTTGGGAAAGTTTTTTTGTGAGAGAGGTGAAAAAATCCAGTCTATTTCTATGAATACCAGTCTAACAAATATGCTCCTTGTTATTCAAACGCTAAAAAAGGGTACCAGATGAAATCGAAGATCATTTGCAGTCGCCCACTAACCATGAGTCTAAGAAAAATGCCCGGATATTGAAAACAAATAATCCACCAAATCGACACACGTCAGACTAAGGAAAAGGCCAATAAACTGGACAAATAAACAATGGCAGCTCATTTTATTGCAGTAGCATTCACACTTTTCATCATATTTACAGCGTGGCCAGGATCTAGTGAGTAAATTTTGATTTGATTACACTTCTGAAGAATTTATTTGAAACTGAAAGTAGACTTGACAGTTTGTAAATGTAAGGACTCTAGGAGTATCCCTGGCAAAAGTATACACCGATGAATACAAAGCTACAGGTCAGTGGGAGTGAAGACAATTTAAATTTGTTATTTCAATTCCTAACTATGTTGTGGGTACTCAATGGAGTATCCTCAATTCAGTACCCTCAACATATGGTTTGTTTGACATTAAATGAAATATTGCATTTTGAATTAAGTCTTCGCCCTGTCGTAAAGCCATGATCAACAGAAACGAATAAGCCATGTGATCGTATAGTTTAATATTTACAAAGTCTATTTTATAATAAAACACATCTTGCAAGTTCAAAGTTTAGCATTCAACTACAACATAGCCCTCCTGTCTCCCCCTCTCTCCAGACATGTGGTTATATATACACTGCCCAAACAGTAGTTATACAACTGTCCTAATTATAAATACATCAATTAACCATTAAATTTGACAACCAAGCACGAGTTGTACTGGTCAAATGTCATAAGAATGACAATTATGACAAACTCTATGACACCTCCGTAACCTACAACATGTTTGTCCTTATGTAATATGCAATTAGTTATTAATTGAAACATAGAACAATGACACTTACAAACATTGAGTTAACCCTTCCCAAACAACCATGAATTTCTGAGACATTTAGATAATGTGTTAGCAGTGAGAACTAGATGGGTTATCAGAAATGCAATAGGAACAGAATCTTTACCAATGAATAAATCAAATCATTATATAAATCATTATGGTTATACAAGTCTCTGGAAATGCGGAACTAAATGAAATCAAATCATTATGTTAATAAATAGTCTTTGTTTGATATAAGTTATTCCAATCGTAGCATCAGCGTAACATCTATGGCATCCAGAGTAACGTCTGTGGGATCCAGTGTAGCGTCTGTGGGATCCAGTGTAGCGTCTGTAGTTAGCGTTGATTGTTATTCCAATTAATTCGTATACTGGTATGGCACTCCTTAAGAATCCTTCCACCACTTTCTACACATTTTTATTGTGTATCTCTCCGAGTTCTTGACTTTAACTGTTTTCAACAGCCTAGTGATGTCCATACTAGTATAATCACTCAAATAAAAGAGTTTATTCTAAATGTGTTAACACACTGTGAATTTTCATCAGGAGATGTTCATAAGACAGGTATAATAAAGTCTCACTGTCCAGGTTGGTAGTTTGACATCGATACTATTCTCCAATTAATATGCGTTCAATTGACAGGTGTGTAATAGACATTTGACATCTGTCCAATAAGTATAGTCTACATGTAATAATTAGTATTGTCCACTCTTGATAAATCCATCTGACGTTTGGAAATAAGAATAGTTCTGCTTAATAGTTCTTGAAATTGTTCTGGAACTGAGTATAGTCCACCTCTGATAATTACGCATACTAGGTATTTTGACGTTTGTCCAATATGGTAGATCTGGCTAAAATTGTTCTGGAACTGTCCAATGTATATCTGGTGGTCCGGAATTGGTTAGGACTGGCTCGAAGTGGTAGATCTGGTACTGGTATGAATTTACACTTCATTCAAATTCTAATAAACAAGGCATAAATCTAAATGAAGTGCAACAAGTAATTCTAGGCAGAAAATTGTCACTGTATGCATTTTGAATTAAATCAACATATTCTGATTTTAATTTTGTGTATGTGAATTTGGGTGAATCAATAATTTGAATATATTCTTTTTCAATGTTTTCAATGTTAATTCTCTTCTATCCTAATCTTATCTGTCCTAAATATACTTTTTGCATTTGAATTGATATAGTTTGAACGTTTGCTTAATTTATTTACAAAAGCGTAACTTTCAATATCTTCTTATTTGAACTATGTACAATGATAAATTGTTCTCTCTTTAAGCTAAAAACTACATCATCTTTGCATAACATTATAATTAGTTTGACATGCCCTGACAATCGCTGTCAGCAATGATCTGACAATATTAACGTATCTGTAATGATTTCGAGCCTTTCGCTATATCATTTTTGCATTGAACATGAGCAATCACTGAATTGTGTACTGACAATATTAACGTATCTGCTATGATTTCTAGCCAATCGCTACATTATTTTTGCATTAAACATGAGCAATCACTCAATTATGTACAAACAATATCAACGTATCTGTAATGATTTCTAGCCAATCGCTACGTCATTTTTGCATTAAACATGAGCAATCTTATGTTTCATTGTTTCAAGTTATATTTACAACATATATTTACAAGGAATTTTGCATGAACTCCCTGGGATCATCTGTGGAAATAATTGTCTTACATTTCTCACATTATTCCCTACTCAATTGTTGATCAATCGGTTCGAAAACAATTTGCGAATTCTTAATCTCATCGCCTTTAGAGATGTAATTTACAGTCTGATCTGCATCGTCGATTTGCATGCGACATGAATCACTGTCATTTTCAACCGAATTTTGTACAGACATATTGGACTCTGTGTTGTCTGAAGATGATGCTTCAATTTCTGTCTTTATCTCGGACTGGGTTGGATCAAGATCAGAAGAGAACAACTGATTTTCCTCAGTTTTCTGTGACTGATCTGTATCCCTACCATGTAATCTTTCATAATGCATTCCTCGAAGTCTAGCTTGTAATTCTCGTAAATTGATATTATCTTCTGAATTTTCTGAAGAAGTTGAATTTGAGCTAGTACGACGCGAATCTCTTTCACTTTTTGTGTAATATTTCTTATTTCTGGACATGTTTGATTTAGAAGCACTGGACTCGGAACTTGTTCCCGACTGTTGAGATTCGAACCTTTTTATGTATCTGCAGTTTCTTACGGGTCTTGCATTAGTTTCGTTATTTTCTGGAAGTTTCCAGGAAGTTATATTGCATTTTCTTAAATTGTCAATGTGGCATTTCAAAACAGCATTACTGAGCTGGTTTCGAATAATAACATTCTTTGGACCAGTAATACGATATATTACCCAGTATGGAGACCAAGGGGAATCGAATTTTGTGTTCTTTCTCGTGAAGTTTGAATAGAAAACAGCATCTCCTACTTCGAAGTTTGTCTCAGACCTATTTTTATTTGCATGTTTATTCCTTTTTTTTGTTGCATTAATTATACTTTGGTATGCTGAACAGAATACTTCATGGCCACGTTCTAAGAAATGCTTGTAGTTTTCGTCTCCATAATATTTTTGATGCTTTCCTAAAAGGCTGTGGATAGGTAGAATAACTTCCTTTGAAAACAAAATATTGAAGGGGCTGTACTTATTGTCAATTGAAATGGCGAACCGTATACCACCTAAACTTGTTTCTAAGAGTTTGTCCCATTGCAAGGGGTCATTTGCACACAATTTCGTAATAATTTTGTAAATTTGTGCATGGGATCTCTCGTTTTTCCCGTTACTCTCCGGTCTGTAAGGGCTCGTAGTTACGTGAGCAATATTCATAGAACTTAGGAATTCTTTCATTTGTTTTGAAACAAACACGGATCCATTATCAGTCAGGATTTTTAGTGGACTGCCATAACGCCAAAATATAAGGTCGAAAAATGCTGAAATAATATGTTCTGTCGTAACTTTTTCTGTTGCTACCGCTTCTGGCCAGCCTGATAAGTTGTCCATGAACAAAATGACATATTTCATTTTTGACTCTGATTCCACTAGTGGGCCAAGAACATCTATTGAAACCTCAACAAAAGTTCCCGGGGGCGGAGTCTTGTCAGCAATAGGACTCTTATGACCTTTCAAATTGACAGATTTACAAGCAATACACTGGGAGTTGTAATTAACAATGTCTCGATAAAGATTTGGCCAATAAAAGCTTTGTTTAATAGCAGAAAACATTCTATTATGTCCGTAATGAGAAATTTCATGGAAAGCATTCAGAACAAAATTTCTTAAATGATCAGGCACATATGCTCTTAATCGAGGATTATCACCTTCGGGCTCACTGATGAAGTATAATATATTGTCCTGAATTATGAATCTTCTAGTTTCATTAGGGGACAAAGTATTTGTTTTTACTTTTTCAATGAATTTTGCTAAGTCAACATCCTTTAATTGTTCTGCAGGCATGTCTAATTGATTGATTTTTGGTATTTCAATAGGCGGAAGTGGCTGTGGGGCCTTCGCTGTGCGAATAATCTCAAGGGGTTCAAAGGATGGTGATTGTGAATTAATAATATTGACATCATTTGATGGGGTTTTATCTATCATTTCACTAGTGCACGTTCTCGATAGGTAATCCGAAATAATGTTCTGACAGCCAGGAATGTACTTGATTTCGCAGTCAAATTGAGATATGTCTAGCGCAATGCGGTCAAGAAGTTTGTTATTGAAAGATGTTTTGAGAAGTTGTGTCAACGGCTTATGATCAGTCATTATTTGGAATTTATTGCCATGCAGATAGAAATCCATTTTCTTCAAAGATTGTCTGATGCACAAAGCTTCTTTCAAAATTGTACTATATTTCCTTTGCGTTCTAGTGAAAGCCTGACTGAAGAAATGTACTGGTTTATCATCTTGAGTGAGCACAGATCCCATCCCAATATCTGACGCGTCACAATATAACACAAATTGTTTGTCAAGAGAAGGGTGTGAAAGGGTTGGCAGTTTTGACAAATCTGATATTAGTGTATCATAGGAATTTTGACAGTTCACATCCCAATTAAAATGATTATTTTTACAAATTAATTTGGTCAGTGGTGTAATTTTCTGTGCATAATTAGGAATAAATTTACGATAGTAACCCATCATACCAAGCAATTTTCTAACTTCTCTTACACAAGAAGGAATTTTCATAGATTTCAAAGCCTCTACCTTAGACTCATTAGGTTGAATACCATTTTCCGAAATCGTGTGGCCTAAGTAAGATATTTTGTCTTGAAAGAAATGACATTTACGTAGTTTTAGTTTAAGGTTGTTAGATCTTAACCTATTGAAAACTAACTCTATGTGTTTGAAATGTTCTTCTTTGGAATTACTGAATATCAATATATCGTCTAGGTAAACAAATGTACAATCATGTAATCCTTTCAGAACATCAGTCATCACAGATTGGAACACCCCACTACTTAAGCTTAAACCCTGAGGGAGACGATTCCAGCAAAATAAATAATTTCCAGGAATTCCAAAGGCAGTCTTGTGCTTGTCTTCATCCCTTATTTCTAATTGAAAGTAACTATTAGCTAAATCTAAGGTTGAATAATATTTAGAACCACTAAGAGAACTGAGTATGTCATTGATGTTTGGTAATGGAAATGCAATAGGTTTTATGTGTTTATTCAATTGTCTGAAATCAAGAACTAATCTTTTATCACCCTTATCTTTCTTTGACACAAGCATAGCAGGAGAAAGATAGCTAGATTTACTATATGTAATAATGTTTGCATCTAGTAATTCTTGCAATTTCTGTCTCATTTCAGCACGCTCCGTAAAAGGTATTCTAAACGGACTCATTTTGATAGGTTTAATGTTGTCTGTAGGAATAGGGACCTTATAATGTGGGAACTTCCCTATGTCAAATTCATGACGAGAAAATATGTCCTGGTAATCATTCACCAAACTTTTCATTTTGTCATTATGTTGATCTGGTACTTGCAATTTATCCAAGGAAAAGGAATCTATCGAATTGATTGTACATGATTCTGCTATTCGCTCTTTATGACTTTCAATGTGATAATTTTCTAGTCCTTGTAATTTTCCTACAATTGTGCCCCGGCGCAATTTGAATATTCTATTTGAAGCATTGGTTATTTGAATTGGTAATTTGCGACCCTTGCCTATACGAACAAGCGATGACGAAATCTTTAAGTGTGGTTCAGAATGCATAAAGCCCTTATCTATTTCAGCAATAAGATAATCTTTGTCAATATCTAAAGATGGGTTTCTCTTAATCTTTGCAGGAACAGTATAGGTCATTTGAGGTTCAAGTGTGACATCCTTTGATAAACGTATAATTTGTGCTATTTCAATATCATGTTGTAAAGGTATGAAATGGTCTTTAATTCTGATAGCATTCAAATCAAAGAAGATTCTACATGAGTTTTTGGCTAGAAAATCTCTTCCAATAATGACATTTCTACTTAAATTATCAGCAACAATAATTGTGAGATATTCTTAACTTGTTGATCTTTATAGAAATGTTTGCAGAACCTAACACATTAATCTGGTCTCCTGACGCACTGCTAAGAAATATATTTGAAGGTGTTAATTCTGGTTTTGGATTTAATTTGTTGTAAATGTGTTTATTAATCAAACTGAAAGATGCCCCCGTATCTATTAGACTTCTGACTACCACAGAATTTCCAAGTTTTAAAACACAAGAACATGGTACTTGCTGTTCACTCAAGTGGGAATTGTAAGACATATTTCTCAATTTTAAATCTGATGGTCTGATCCCGCGATCATCAGATTGTGCAAGTTTTTTGAAACATTTGTATTAACATCCAAATTTTCTTTCAGATTTGAGTACTCTTTGCACTCCGAAATAAAATGCCCAAGTTTTCTGCAAAAATGACATTGTGCGTTCTTCTTGAAATTTGCAAATCTGTCTGATCTTAGCCTGTCAAATGAAGTGTGATTTTTATTGTTTTTAATTTGTTCAATTGCACCTATAGCCTTCCTTTGATACGGCGGCCTGTCACGCGGTCGATATTTATTGCGACTATGAAATGGTTTGTCTATTTGACGCATGTCATTGTTTTTGAATGGCAATGAATCAGACAATGTCTGATCACAGTCTGTGTCTAGCCCTATCATTGTATTGTTATCTAATGGCGCTAGATTACATTCTTTTACTTTAGGAATTTCGGCAATTGACGACTCATTTTCTGATCTTGTTCTTAATTTAAATCTAAGTTTTGCATTTTGCTCCCTAACTGCCAAATCTACAGCCGTTTTAAAAGTTTTTGGGTTTTCTGAAATGAGTTTAAATTTTATTTCCTGGTCTAGAATCCCATCAATGAAAAAGCCGATAATTTGGAAATTGACAATATCCGAATTTAAATCAAAACCCTCATATACCTCGCATGTTGAAGAAATAATTCTTTCGGCAAAATTTTGAATATTTTCAGATTCATTTTGTTTTAGATTTTTCAATTTTGTAAACAGATGAAATGTGTCCCTTACTTCGCCAAATCTGTTATGAAGCTCATTCTTAAATTGTTCCCAGCTACAATTTGGATTTTCCAAAATGCACCTCGAAATGTAATTTGAAACATTCCCCTCACTATATTTATATGCAGTTAATTTTTGGGCCGAAAGAGAAAGATTATTGATAATTGACGCTTTTTCAATGCTTCTTATCCATTCTTCGAATTTTGAAGTTTCACCACAAAATTTTGGCACAGAATTTGCAAGATTTAATTGGGCAATCTGATCATTCAAATTTTGAAAAAGTTGCACAAGATTAGATTGATCCATGCTATTAAGAATGAGAAATCAATGTTAAATTCTAACCTTGTCTGCCTGTCTGCTGTCCATCTTCTCGGTAGACCGGTAAACCATTTCTCCTCCCAAGGTTGTATCCGTGGTCACGAGCACCAAATCAATCGCTCTGTCGTAAAGCCATGATCAACAGAAACGAATAAGCCATGTGATCGTATAGTTTAATATTTACAAAGTCTATTTTATAATAAAACACATCTTGCAAGTTCAAAGTTTAGCATTCAACTACAACATAGCCCTCCTGTCTCCCCCTCTCTCCAGACATGTGGTTATATATACACTGCCCAAACAGTAGTTATACAACTGTCCTAATTATAAATACATCAATTAACCATTAAATTTGACAACCAAGCACGAGTTGTACTGGTCAAATGTCATAAGAATGACAATTATGACAAACTCTATGACAGCCCCCTCTTATCTGGAGCTCTACTAAGATATAGTGAAAGTCAGTGAACTCTCCCTTTATTGTAAGAATTATAATATATATAAAGCCCTGTAAAGCTTAAAATTCAAAATTGCAAAAAAGAAATCTGTAAACAGCTTTTTTCTGTCTGTGTGACTTTTACCTCATTGACAATACCTTTGTTTCTACTAAGTACTGCTTTTAATTATTGTCGACTGATTACCATTAACAGGGGAGATGGCAGTGGTATAGATGGTTAAACTATTTTTTTCTGTCAATATTATGGGCTCCTATCAACCTAATCCGAGTCTTCTCTGATGTAAATACGCTCTTTGATATTTTGATTTTTCGCTATTTACATCAGAGAGCGTTGCTCTTTGAAAAAATCAAGAAGTTCGCAACAAATTGTTGCGCATCGTTCACCGTCCGATCTTAAACGCTATCGTTAAAACCCCTGATGATATCGATAAATGAACCATTTATTGTTATGGCTGCTGAAAAAAATTACGACCAAAAAGTATTTCTAAAAGGTTAATAGGCAATGTTTTGCAACAACCCTCACCTGAGCAGCCTTTGTTTACCTTGACCTTCCATTCAAAACCAAAGGTTATACTCATCCAGCAGGCCGATTTGAAATGAAATTTTTGGTCAGGTATGACAAAAAATGATTTATTGATCTATACCCTACAGTGTTTTACCGAGTGTTTCGATATGATACACAAAAACAAAGCTTCAAGTTACTTGTAACGTTACCGAACTTTCCGCTGTTTTCAAAGAGCAACGCTCTCTGATGTGAATACTGAATAGAGAAAAATCAGAATATCAAAGAGCGTATTTACATCAGAGAAGACTCGGATTACTATCAACCATCCTTTGATTTATTTTCAGTCAATATAGCATAAAATATTTGTAATGTTTTCTTAGATTAATATCAGTTGTTTACTCGCTCATGACATGAACCCCTGGCAGGTCAGTTATTTTATTTTATTTAGAGCTCTGACTCTAGATAACATTATTTAATACTTTCATTTCAGGTCTGTTTTCATGGCATCCAACACTCATGTCCATAGCGGTAAGAATCATCAATTTTCCGAGATTTTTTCTTCATTTCTCTTGATTATACAATTTTCATATATTATTGTATTTGCTGTTTACAAGAATGTAAGAATGGCAAAACTTTTATCAGTATAAAATTTGCTACAGTGTATCCATATGATTATAGTATAGTTTCACAGCTGCTGATAATGAATATGGATCATTTTGTTGTTCCTAAATATTTGTTCATGACTTCATGCATTTTTTTCATTAACAATGTCATTTTGTCATATGATGCTTATTGCTAAAACTGATGTAAGTAATTGAATAAATTGTATTCCTAATTAATTTTGCAGTTCATCGCACTGATGTTTGAAGGGTTGCTGATCTTCAACAGAGAAAGCTCACTACTCATTACCTTCGACAGACCCACCAAACTGCGAGCTCACCAACTTGTTCAAATAGCCTCAATCACCTTCGCCATTCTGGGATTTGCCATCATTTATTACAACAAACATATCAACGATAAACCTCACTTTACAACATGGCATGGCCTGTTTGGTGTAACGACAATAGTGTTCAGTTGTGTTCAAGCATTTGGAGGTGATGTAATATACTATCCAGCACTCAGGAATTTTTTGAGAATTAAGAAGAGTTTAGGTGCCTTGAAGATATATCATGCAACATTTGGTCTAGTGGGCTGGACGCTTGTTACAGTTACACTAATGCTGTCATTATATTCAACATGGTATTCAAGTCAGGTCGGAACAATATTCTGGTGGTTATCGTTAGCCTGTGTGTCGTTTATGGCCATGACTATTATGAATCAGGTTGTACAGGAGTATTTACCTAGAGTGCAGAAACAACCACCTGTTGTCAATACGAAAAATAGTGCCAAGAAAAAGAAGAATAAATGATTTTACTTTACATTAGCAATGAAAATGATCATGCAATCCGTCAGATTTATTGCTCAATGATTTTTTTGAACTATGTACTACTTATGATTATGGTTAAAGTTTATCCCTTTTTCAGGTAGAAAGTCTAAAGTTTTGTTCTTTTGGAAAGGGTTATACTAGTCTATCTCTAGTTTGCTTCAATAAATTATGACCTGTCATAAAAAGGGACTTTCTGGGAAGTGACAGTCTATAACCCAGAATTTTGAGAAACAGACAGAAACTTGGCATACATCAAGCGGATATGCATTTGCAAAATGAACAACTAGGAATATAGGAAAAACAATGTAAAGTTTGTAAACCAGATTGAAAAGTTAACCCTTTCCCAAACAAGACCTGGTTTTTACGTACAATTTAAAAGAAATGGCTTGGGAAAACATTGAAACAAAAGAAGAAACTGCTGATAACCAGCAGTTTCTCCTTTTGTCTAAATATTTTCTGTGCCATATTTTACACAAATTCTATGTTTAATAACATCAATTTTGTCGTTTTTTACATTTTTTGAAGTGGATCACCCTAAAATTTTGTTGTTTGGGAAAGGGTTAAGCTCCTAGTCAATTTGAGCAGGCTGACTAGGGTGGATGCTCTTTAATTTACCCAGAAGGTCCATTTTAGTGTGATGGTTCACAATTGTTTTTAAATCTATATGTGACATTTGTACATCTATGTAAATGTATTAGTTTGACTGCCTCTTTTATTTTTTGTGTTAAAAATAAATTCCAGGGACCAGGAGTTTCGTTTTGAATTCTTGTATTTCATGCTCTCTTTTCATAATTTCTGTTAGGATTCATATCATCCATTAACTTATCAACTCTATTGGATTAAATTATAAAAGCTTTAACCCTTTCCCAAATGACAAATTCTAGGGTTCGAAAGCTGGTGCAGATGACAAAATGGATGTTAATAAAGTTCAGATATGTGCACAAGATAGCTGAGAAAATATTGAGGCAAAAGTAGAAAGTGCTGATTATCAGCACCTTCTTCTTTTGCCTCAATTTTTACTTTTTTAGCTCCACTGGCCAAAGGCCAGCGAGCTATTGTCATGGCGTTGTGTCCGTCGTGCATCCGTTCACTTTTTCTTGAAACATCTTCTCCTCTTATACCAGTGAGCCAATTTTGACCAAACTTGGCAAGAATGTTCCTTGAATGACCCTTTTTAAAACTTGTTCGCCAATTTTTGATTTGTCAAAAAATGTGGGCGTGGCAGACTTATCATAAGAAAATTCTTTAAAAATTAACTTTTTGGCCAATTTGAACCAGACTTTGCAGGAATGTGTTTTGATTCATTTTTTTAAAAAATTTGTTCACAATTTTTTTCGTTTGTAAAAAATTGTGACCATGTGGGGAGAAAGGGGCTTATCAGACTTAGAGAAATCATAAGAAAATTCTTTTAAAAATCCATCATAGGGCCAATTTGAACCGGACTTTGCAGGAATGTTCTTTATGTCTCTCTTTTCAAAATTTATTCACAATTTTTTACATTTGTCAAAAAAAGTGGGCATGGCAGGGAGGAAGGGGCTTATCGAACTTAAACAAATCATAAGAAAATTCTTTAAAAATCAACCAGTGTGTGACCCTTTTCAAGATTTTGCTGTGTAAGGCTTACAAGAAATCATGGGATAATTCTTCCACTTTAGACATTGGAGCGATTCAGGCCCTCTTGGGCCTCTTGTTTCCCAAGCCTCATCTATTAAGGACATCAAAACCAGGTTTTGTTTGGGAAAGGGTTAACCAAATGGCTCCCACCATCATTTCTTGTCATTGGAGAAGGCTGTTGCAGTTTATTCTTAAGTGAATGTAACCAAAAAGACATTCATAACTGCAATGATTTCTTTAAAAAGGCCCAAAGGGTATAGTCTGTAAATATTGACCTGAACCCGATGAATATGCAATGAGTAATTTTGACACGGAATAATCAATACATGCCAGCACTCCTCACTGTCGAGCAGTGTCGATAGTTTCCATAAGCATTGGGACTTTGTATTCTGCACATTATCCTCGTGTCAATATGCGTCGGAGAGTTATTATTTCGCTTCACAGTTACTCATTACAAATTCAACAGGTTCAGGTCAATATTTACGGAGTATAATACATGTATTATTATATTATAGCCCTGGTCATCTTATTGTCAGACTCTATTTCTTGCATATCCCTAGCATTCTGTGGTTGTAAAGTTTCTACCTCAGAAAGGCTTGGAAGGCAATGAAAGAAAAGAAAATTGTCGGTGCAAATGCAAAACCTTGTATGTCGATTCTTGCTATTTTCAAAGTACAAACTTGTGTTCCCGATGTAGACTATTCTCGCAGGTTTTGAGATATTTCTACTAATCAGTATTAATGACACATTATTTGTGAACAATATGTCCAAATTTCAAGTAAAACATTCCAGTTTGGGAAATGTTATTGCACTTTTTTCCCTCCTCTTTAAAATTTGCCAAAAACAAGATACAAGGTTTTGCATTTACAACGATGAAATGCTGAAAACCAACAGTTTTCCATCTTTCTCACCGCTTTCCTTGTCACTAGTCAATTGGTTTGCAATATTGTCCAATCCATTTTTGCAATCAAAATGTTGAATGATTCGATCTAATGAATCCTTTGACGCCAACCTCTGATACTGATATTTCCATTTGTTCAGTCTTGAAGATTTGCTGGTGAATCGGATGGATTACTTCTTTCCAACTAAGACTTGGTTTGACAGCCCTAGTTGAAATAATTTTGGACAGTCTAAATTCCTGCTGTTTGGGAAAGGGCTATTGTAAGAAAGAGTAGCACTGTCTGCAGCCCTTTTATGTTGTTTTCCAGCAAAACTGTGTAAGTCATGTCACTTTAATTCTTTTCCAAACAAGACCTTGATTTAGAGTCTAGTATTAGCACATTAGGATCGTGCATCTTGGCATCCATGGATACAACTACCGCTAAATTAGTCCCACTTGAGGTAAGAAAGTTTGCAATAATTTTATTTTCAAAAGGTTTGTCGCAAGTACCCCACCTTACTGTGTTCTTTCCTTGGATGTATGACTTATTTGAAAATTCCTTGTCAATCCCCAAAAATTGATCAAAACCGACCAGAGAAACAAACTTTTTTTGTCATTTTTCTGGTCAGTTGGGATCAATTTTGGAAAAATTAAAAAGATAAGTCATACCACTGAGGTAAGAGGTCAGTAAGGCAGGGTGCTTGCAACAAACTGTTTGAAAATTGATGAAGAAATAAGATTATTGCAAAATTTCTAGCCTGAAGCAGGACTAATTTTGCCGTAGTTGTTATCCATCCCATGATGGGCAATCCCCACCATGTTAGGAAAGTTTGAAGAAAACACTAAAGCGAAAGAAGAAAGCATAGATAATGTTGACTCCCATGGGGTTCCTGGGTTCTATTCCTGGCCATAGTGTATGTCCTTTCGGATGTTGTCTCCCACCATTTCTTGGATAATTGTAAAGCTAGGTTGGATGAGCAGTTGTAGGCTTGGAAAGAATATTGTGATACTAGTGAGAGAAACAACTAGAATCCATGGTCAGATGCGCCAGTCACATGACTGAAATACTATTATCAACCCTCTGCCAAACAGTAATTTAACCTTTTCCCAAACAAGACCAGTCCTGCTTTTGACGCCCCTAATAGAAAGGGCTTGGGAAAACATTGAAACAAAAGAAGAAACTGCTGATAACCAGCAGTTTCTCCTTTTGTCTCAATATTTTCAATGTCATATTTTACACAAATTCTATCTTTAATAACTTCCTTTTTGTCTTTTGTGGCATTTTTTTAGGTGGATCGATCACCCAAAGATTGGAAAGGGTTAATACTACTCCAAATTGAAAGCTGCATGCTGACAATAGGCTACTAGATGTGTGTTAATAAATATGGAATTTGTGTTCCTTATCATTAAAGGCAAAGATGAAAATGCTGGTTATCAGCATTTTCTTCTTTTCCTTAAAAGTTTTCAAATCCTCGATTGTTCAGGGACATAAAAACCCAGTCCCCAGTTTTGTTTGAGAATGACTGAGTTAAGTCGTTTCAAGAGAGCAAAATTATGGACTAGTCTTAATTAATTCAAAGATGTTGCAGACGACATTTTCAAGTAAATGAAACTGCACACATAATTGTCTTTCTGGATAGAAAAGATTGTGGGAAATAAAGAACTCGATTTTCCACAAAGATTTCTCAAGCCATTTTGATACATCTTCGGGCGTCCAAAGGCATTATTTTGAGGTAATGGGTTTAATCCATTACTGCACAATGACGCTTTTTGACTCCCCAAAAGATAGAGCCTTTTGAAAACATCGTGGAAAATGAAGAAATTACTTGTGACAAGCAATTTCTTCATTTCCCACAATGTTTTCTACGCCAAAAGATCAAAAGATTTTAAATTTATTTCACTTACAATTGTTGTCTGCAGCATATCTGAATTGGACTAGGCTAGAATTTTGTCGTTTGGTAATGGGTTAAAGTCATTCTCACATAATGTCACTTTTTGACGTCCCACAAGATTTGGAAAGCATTGTGGAAAATGAAGAAATTGACAGCTTGTGACAAACTTCTTCATTTCCAACGCTGATTTCTACCCAGAATGACCAAAACTGTATTCTTTCATTAACTTGAAATTGTTGTCTACATCTTTGAATATAGCCAAATAAAACAAGAGTTGTCCGCGGACAACGTAGCTTGCCTATACAGGAGCTTGTCACAACAAACAGCTAATTTTTTAAATAAAGTAGGTCAAACTCCAAGGTCAAGGGTCATGGTCCCAAATGAAAGTTCTTGGCAGGAGGTATCCATGTGTGAAATATCAAGGCTCTGTCAATAATAGTGCATGAGATATATGCCAGGTAACAGTTTTTTCAAAAGTAGATCAAGGTCACTAGGTCAAAGGTCATGGTCCCAAATGAAAGGTCTTGTAGAGATGTAGCCATGTATGAAATATCAAGTCTGTATCTCTAATAGTGCCTGAGATATAGACCAGGTTAATGTTTTTCAAGTGAAGACGCGGCGCTGACGCCAACACTAGGGCTGTGACATTAGCTCCCCGGACATAAAGTCCCGGCTCGCTAAAAATTGCCATCTGGTGATGGATTAACTTGGTAAGATTTAGAAACCTCCCGGTAAAAGGTGTATGGCTAGCAATAAATTGATTGTATATTCCACAAATCCATGCATAGGTATAGAAAGGAAAACAAAACATATTTTAGCAATATTAATAAGTTTATTGGACATAATTTAAAATTTGTAGATAAAATGACTTGAGAAAAATGCAGTCTTTAACATTGACCCATTGCACAAAACTTGAAACAATATGTTTGTGTAACATTAATGACCCCAACATTGACCTTGACATATGACCTTGATATTGTAGGAAAGCTTTTGATAACTAGTGATTAGTATACTATTCTATTATGTTACTACTATTTATCTCTTTCCTGTGCGACATAATTTTAGGCTAGTCAAGTTTGAAAGCTATTTTAGATGACAAAATTAAAGTTTGTTGAGAATGATAGGAATTGTGTACATTTTAACACAGAAAACACTGAAGAAAAGGGGGGAAATGATGGTTATTAGCATTTTCTTATTTTGTCTAAATGTTAAAGCAAACCTTTTCTGTTATGGATGTCAAATCCAGATCTTGTTTAGTAAATGATTAACGAATAAATAAATTCAATTTCTTGCTTCTCTGAAGAGAGATTACCTTTAACAATTCCATTTTTGCAGATAGATATTTAAAAATCATTTTCAAACAAAAGAGTAATTATCAACATATATTTGATCAAATGTGTATTACATAAATGGCATTTCATATACGCTGCTAATGTAGAAGATTTATTTTAACCCTTTGATAATTGATTTCTGGGGAAAGCTTTGGAAAACAAAAAGCAGACAATGCTGACACACATTTTCTTATTTTCTCTGCATTCAATGATTTATACTCTTTAGGAAATGCTTTTCTGGATATATTTTGTCACATAGTTTTCATTTCTTTCCTTAAATAAAAATAGTTCACCCCTAATGAGATTCATGCAACATTGGAATTATTCGGGCAACGTCAAAAACATTTGGCAGTGGAACGTTCCACCGCGGAATGTTTTCGATGTCGCCCGAATAGGTTCTGATATGTAACGAATGTTAAACGACGTCACACGAATAATTCCGACGTCGCATGAATCTCATTATGGGTGGTATCTTAAACCTTTCCCAAACAAGACCGGATTTTGACGTCCCTAATAGAAAAGGCTTGGGAAAACATTGAAACAAAAGAAGAAACTGCTGATAACCAGCAGTTTCTCCTTTTGTCTCAATATTTTCTAAGCCATATTCTACACAAATTCGATCTTGAATAACATGTATTTTGTCATTTCTTGAAAATTTTGAAGTGGATCACTCTAAAATGTTGTCGTTTGGGAAAGGGTTAAGTAAGTATGAAAGCTTTCACTTTGGTATCTGGAAAAATCTCAAAATGCCAGAAAAGCAGGACAATGATAAACCCTTCCCAAAATGGCAAAATATTAGACATTTCCAATTTGAAAGCTGATACAATTGGCAAAGAATGATGAATATTGGATTTCTGTACAAAAAAGCAGTGAATATCTGCAATTTCTTAGTTTATCTGAGCCTTTTCAAATACTTTTCAACAATGGAAAAGCAAATCAGGTTTTGATTGGAAAGCCTCAAGGAATTATATGCCAAATTACATTGTTTGCAGTCTAGTTTAACCCATTACTAAATGACAATTTTTTAGACTGGTCTGAATTCAAAGGTGCTTCAGACAATTTCATGACTGAAATTTTACATGTTTTTGTCTTTCTGGGTAGAAAACATTGTGGGGAAATGAAGATATTGTTCGCCATAAGCAATTTCTTCATTTTCCACAATGTTTTCCAAAGCCTTTTTTTGAAGGGGGGGGGGGGGGGGGAATCAAAAGGTGTCACTTTGTGGTAATGAGTCAAAAGCTTTGTTCACAGGCATTCAGCAACTGACAAATTAACCTTGCCAATCTTAATATCCTTAAACCTTTCCCGAACAACAAACATTTAGACTGTTTCCATTTGAAAGCTGATGCTGAAGACAAAGTTGATGTTGTTAAAGATATAATTTTTGTATAAAAGAAGAACAGAAAAATATTGAGACAAAAGGAGAAACTACTGATCATCATCAGTTTCTTCTTTTGTCTCTATGTTTTTAAGCCTTTACTACTAGGGACCTCAAAACCTGACCCGCTTTCTCAAAAAAACGTATACTCATGAGATCATGCTCAACTAACTTCAATGGAATACTCTCAAACGTTGAAGGGTATTCCATTGCAGTTCATGTGGATTTCATGTGATTTGACCACGGTGCTCAAATTTGAGTCTGAGAACGTACTTAAGTTTTTTCGAGAAACCAGGGCCTGGTCTTGTTTGGGAAGGTGTTAAACCCTTTTCTGAACGACAAAGATTTAGATTGACCCGATTTGAAATTAGCTGCATATGGCAATAATTGATTTCGAATGTATGAGTATGATAAAGTAGAAAGCTTTGAGAGAAAGGGGGTAATTGCTGGTTATCAGCAATTTCTTCTTTTCTCTAACCGTTTTCCCAAATTACATGTTTCAGTACAAGGGACATCAAAAGCAGACTTTGTAAATGTATAGGGTTATGTTAGTTAAAATAGGATTTGAGAGTAATATAGCACAGGAAATATTGCGGCAAAGGGAGAATACGCTGGTTATCAACATCCTCTTTGGCCTCAATGTTTTCTCCAGCGTCCTCCTCAAAATCAAAATTTTTGACTGTTCAAAATTGAAGGAGTTGCAGACGACATTTTCAATGCGACGTAATTTGAAATTGTACATCTTTTCGGCAAGAGATCATTGTGGCAAATGAAGAAATTGCTTGTCACAAGCAATTTCTTCGTTTTCCACAATATTTTTCAAAGCTTTTATCTTTTGAGGCATCAATATGTGGGAATGGGTTAACAAAACTGGCTTCTCCGCAGCCTAGCTGGTGTTTTGACTGTAGACTGTTTGGTATTACAGTTGGGTGTCATCACCCTTGTGGAAGTAGCAAGTGATCTATCAGTTAGGTCCCATGGCACTCTTTTCATCAGGTCAGTAGATTGTTGTCAAGTCAAGGTGTTGGAGACGAGATATATACCTAAAATGGACAAAAAAAGGGATGCTTTGATAAAAAGTGGCATCTGTGATGTATCATAACTTTGGTGCATTTTAAAGATTAGATCTGAAGTGATTTTTAATCTAAAATACATGGCCCCTTGTTTATGATAAAATGAATTTGAGAAAAGTCGTCTTCATGTGAATACTTTATACCATTAGACATTGAGTAAATGTAATGTAAAACAGCATATTTCATTTGTTTTTTGTGCAGATGTTTCAAGTCTAAACAAAGTTTCTACATTTTTGTAGTCTGCTGTGCGTCTTTGCTGCTTGCAAAAAGAAGCAAAAAATCAATTTTAAATGTCGCCCGATTAAAAATTCTTTTTAGTTTCTTACCAATACATAGTCAGCCAATCAGACAGAAGTAGGTGGTTGGTTCCCCTCTCCATCATACCACTCTAACATTTCATTACTGAAGGCTCTAGACAGGGAACCAGGCGGGGACAAATGAAAACTGGAATTCATCGATGTGTTGTTGAAAGATCGTTCTGGTGTGGAATATTGGCGATGGTGATTGTGTGATCTAGGTGCTCTGAAACGTGGTAGAGGATTCATAAATTATCGGCTTAGAGCAAACATTGTTGGAATCAGAGATACAAAACAGTTTTGTACTTACCTATTCAGCTGATGTAGCTTAAAACAGGAGCTGTCTATTTCAACCCACTTCCATGTAATTATTTCACATGGGCTCCATCTTGGCACTTACATTTTAAATAATCACAAATTATGTTCAAATCCTTTGCGAAACGAGTCCGATTTTGATGTCCCTGATACAAAAAGCATGAAATTTGAAAAATTTAACCTCACTTGATTTCATTGAAAACATTTTGATCCAGATCACAGATATTCCTATCAATTCATGCAAGGCCAAATTCTTTCTCTTATCTCTAGGATTCTTTGGTCAAACGCATGCCAACAGATAGTCAAACATTCAACTAGGACAGCTCTCATCTATGGGTAGTAACAATACAACAAACACAAGGGAAGTAATTGACAAGTTTTACCTGAATCAAGAGGTAGATCTATTTCTCTAACTCTTCTCTGCGTCAGACCTAATTGTGACATCACAAGTCAGGTGGGTTACAGACCATGTCCTTGTGATGTCCAATATGCTTTACCCTTGGACATACAGGTGGACTTATTGATGCCAATATAACTACATGTACAATGCTCTAAATGGATGGAATGCTCTCAAGATTATAACAAACATCGCAAGAGAAATTTCTTATCTCAGACAAGAAATTTCTCTTTCAATGTTTGTTATGGTATTTCTCTTGTAATACATCAATTTGAGATTCAGGCAACAAACAAATTATCTAGGCAATGACATGAATTTTTCGACAGACATAACATTACATGTCCATATATATTTTTGCATAAACAAATGTTAAAGTTGTTGCAAGAGAAAATTTGATGCATGAATCTTTAAATGTCAACATCAAGGGTTAACTATATTAGTATTACAATGACATGTTTAAAGAGGTACTCACCTTGTATTTTGGCATCTTCATGTCTCATACCTTTACCATTCAACATCGACAAAAAATTAGACAGGTCTAATTTGAGAGCCATTGCAGAAATCTGACATTGCCTTATCAGATAATTTTCAGTTATAAATTCTCAAGGTTTTTTTAACGAGATAGAATGAAATGCTGCTACATCATCAAAAGTTTTGCCAATTTGATGTTTTCTGACTGTTTTTTCAGGCAGTGTTAGCACTTAAGTTGTAATGAGTTGACCATGATGTTTGGCCATTGGGCAGAACAGAGCAATAGATAAGAGAGGCTTAAGCCACTCTGAATTTGTTATTTCAAATCAAAACCCTATGAGGAGGGGGTGCATTAGAATTGTCTCAAGATAATTCAAATGAGTACCCACAACAGAGGGTTTGGTTAACAATTGATGAAATATTGCATTTTGAATAGCCATTACCCCCTTTTATCTGTAGCTCTGGCCAAGTCATCCAATAACATATTTACAAAAGTCAATAGGAAGGTATACAATAAAAGTACAATTTTATTTTCAAAATTAGAATTACAGGTCACTCTTCTTTCACCAACACAGAGAGAAATAAGTCAAAAGTGCTTAACAAAGTACAAGTAAAACAACATTATCAATGTTGTTATCATACTGTTGCTCTACATCAAAATACAAGGCTTATCAAAGACTAGACCTCAAGACCAATCATTGATTATTGCTGTTTGGTAAATTTTTCGAATTCCCTTTTCCCTAAAATAGTCTAAAATATTGTTGGTTGGGATTGCTTGATTGGGATATAACGACTCTTTCAACTGCTATGGTCATATCGTGGTGGCTGAGCACCTAATCATGGATTCCTGTCTTTCTCATACCAGTACTACCACAACATCCTTACTGAATCTCCAGCTGCTCGCCGACATAGGTTAATACTTATGAAACCATCGGTGGGAGACAATTTTGTCAGAAAAGATTTTGGCAGCAGCCAGGTATCAAACGTGGGACCTCATTGAATAAGAATCTGATGCGTTATGGCCCAAGCCCATGTTGGTTGAGTTAGGGGTTATGTTCATAAGCCCATAACCCATGTTGTATGGTTGAATCTATATCTTATCACTAATAAGTTAATTCATAAAACTGTTATAAGCCCCATTTTGAGTAATGCAACACAAGAATTATTGGAATGAAGAGTAAAAGTACATGTACATAATTGCAAATACAAAAATTTTAACAAGATCATCATCTTTAATACAGCAAATAAAAGTAAATCAACATAGATAGTTTTCAAACGAAAAGGAACATCAGAATTTGCTAGATAGCTAATTTGCTATGCCTGAAAAAACTTTTGAATTGTTATTTTTCATTAGAAGACATTTCTCGTTTACTGAAATCTTACGTTATCTTACTAAGACATGTAAAGACTTCAGGAGGGGTTCTAATAACAGCATAAGTCTTGATAAATGACCTGGCAGAGCATCTCTAGCTAATAGCTAGAGATGCTCTGCCAGGTCATTTATAGAGACCTATAAAAGAACTGAGATAGTCAGGCCAAAGACAGAAAAATGTAAAAGGGCAAAAGAAAAGGAAAACAACAACAACATCATCACCCTAGTCACACAGCAACATGCATCAAATATGGCAGTGCTACACATGAGATATTGATGTAACCTTTGATTTGATTGGCTGAAATGATGTGAGGTTAGTATTTGGATGCAAAATGAGCCAATAAACAGTACAGTTACAAAATACACACACATGCTGATATTAACCAGCAGGAATATATGTTAAAGCAAGTGATCACACACAAACATACACAGCAAATAAGAAAAGATATCATATTTTTTTGCTATTCGCTTGAATTTGCTTTCCAAATAAGCCCTGGTTTTGACATATGTAATATCAAAAGCTTGGAGAGACATTTAGCCACAAGAAGAAAATGCAGCCAAAAACTGTTTTGTCATCTGCATCTTTCAAATTCGGCACAATGTTTTCCAAAGACACAATGTTTTCCAAAGTCTAAATCTTGTGGGGCATCAAAAAGCATCATTGTGAAGGAGTGGGTTGCATGATAGTTTGAAATCTGAACAGTTATAGGAGTTAAGTATATACTTATAGTTTACATGCTTTATTTGATACAAGGATAATATAAATAAAATATTGGTAGAAAATAATCATTTCTTTATAATTTTTCAGAGAAAAAAAATGAGAATATTGAAGTATCATGCAAAAAGAAAGATATGTAAGCATTAAAGCAAATAAATGATTTAAGCTGAGTACAGATTACAAATGCTTGTTTGTTTATTGGGGTTTTACGCCGTTTTCAACTGCTATGGTCATATTGTGGCGGCTGGAGCACATAACCATGGTGTCCTGTGGTTTCTCATACCAATACTAACACAATGTCCTAACAGAGCCTCCAGCTGCTCGCAAACATAGGTGATTATAAAAGCACCACTCCATGTGAGTAAGGCAAACTATACTTTGATTGATTGGGGTTTCAACTCTTTCAACTGTTATGGTCATATCGCAGAAGCTGAATTATCTTACCATGGATTCCTGTTGTTTCTCATATCAGTACTACCACAACATCCTAACCGAGCCTCCAGCTGCTTGCCTACATAGATTAATGAATATCAAACCAAGGGTCTTGAAACAAAATGTTATGCAACAGAACATATAAGTACACTGTTAGTAAGATGAATAAACACTTTTTATTAACCCTTTCCTGAAATTTTACAGTGTCTGATTTTGAAGACCCTATAAATAAAAAACTTTCTAAATCAGAGACATTGTTTTATGCCTTTACATCTAAATTCCCCGTCTCTTTGAATATTTAATTTGGCATCAGTTTTACCCAATTTAGAAATTTGTTAGTTGAGAAATAGCATGGAATATATCGCTATAAGTCTAAAAAGTAAGAAGTGATTTTGTTTTTTTCTATAAGAATGTTGAGAAGTTATCATTGACAGGATTGCAAGAGTACCATCAGCCTAACAGTGAAGAAATATAGACACTACAGTAAGGACTCATTTTTGGTTAGTAACAATTCACACATCACGCTTAACCCTCTCCCAAACAAGACCTGGTTTTGACGTCCTTGATAGAAAATGCTTGGGAAAACATTGAAACAAAAGAAGAAACTGCTGATAACCAGCAGTTTCTCCTTTTGTCTCAATATGTTCTGCACTTTATTTTACACAAATACTATATTTATTATCATTTATAATGTCGTCTGCAGCAGCTTTCAAATTGGTCCAGTCCAAAACTTTGCCGTTTGGGAAAGGGTTAAAGTGGCCAGCCTCTACATCTATCACCCATAATTCAACAATTGCTACCCGTCCCTACATCTACCAAAGCAACAAAACAAATTTACAGTTATTTCTATACTCTGTAGTTTTCCAGTCATGGAATTTTCATCCACTATAACCAGTGCTTACAAAATGGATTATTATGAGCATACAGAGCATATTTGGAAGAGAGACATTCTTATATCCCAGTTAAAGATTCATCATTTCACCTAGAAATAACTTCTTTTCTTTCAGTGGAAAGGAAATTGTAAATGCTTGTGAAATCCTGTGCAAAATCAATAAAAACAAGATGAGTTTGTGAAACACCAATGCCCCCGAAAAGGCCCATCTTATGTTTTCATGTTAAGTTTCAGACTGCAAGACAGACAGACAGACAGACAACAGTAAAACAATATACCCCTGATCTTTCGATACATGGGCATAACAAGGTGTCCTCCAATTTATTACTTTTAGTTTACTTTTACAACAACGCCCAACTTTAATTACCTCAAAAGTTCAATTCATAGTTTGTTATCTTACATTTTAGTAAAACCTTTCCTCTCTAAACATTTGTTTTCAAATAAAAGTTTCAAGATGCAACAATCATCTTGACCCAAAGGTCTCATCAAGAAAGATTGAGAAACTCATACAAAAGGTTGTAAGTAATATGAGAGATACACTGATGTTAATACCCTGTTGTCCACTATGTCATAAATTCTGTTGTTATATGTAAACCATTAACAATATACCACTGAATGTTAAATATATTCTGTACAAAATGTTAGAACACATGTATTGTAATTTGAAGCATAACCATGAAACATGGTCACTGACAAAGAAATAAGCAAGCAAATTGCAAGATGACAAAAATTAATGAAATCAAAAAAATAGCCAAGACATTACAGAAAATTATGATGTTCTTCCACTTACTTTGGAAAACAATGTCATAACTACTGCTTTAGTGAGCTTTAACTATCTTACATCTCTTTGAATTTTATCTATGTACTATGTACAAACCAATTCCTCTAGTGCCAAATGTGCTTAGCGTTTAGTTTCTCTTCCTTGTTTTGCATTTAATATTTTTTGTCATTGACCCGTTTTCACAATTTATCCAGCATAAATGTTAGACCACATAGAACTTTCATTGTAACTGTACAGATTGGCACATTGAAGGCTAAAACACTAACATCACATCATTTCATTCTGTAGATTACTCTTATTAACCCTTTCTAAAATGACAAAACATACGACCTGTTTCATTTGAAAAATGTTGCAGATAACAATCAGTAATGTTAAATTAAAGGTAGAAAATGTATAGCTTATAGCCCAGAAAATATTGAGGGAAAAGGAGAAATTGCTGAGTATCAGCAATTTTCTTCTTTTCTCTCAATATTTTCCCCAACTGTTTCTGCTAATAACACCAAAACAAGGTCTTGCTTGGGAAAGGGTTTAATATCAAAAACATGAATCAAGGTCAAAGGTCATATCAATAAATCTCAAGGTCACAATGTTTATTTGATGGTTGCTGTAGACTGTGGTTCCGTCTGTTTCTCACCTGGACGATGTGGTATCTTGTAGAGTGTTGGTTTTTACTGGCTTGACTGGTTCACATTTCATGGAAGTGGGTGGGGTATAATGTGTGTGACGACTGGTCTGATGCTGAGCCTTGTACAACACGCGACCAGTCTGAGATTGTATCGTGTATTGTATCCGCGATGTCGTCGTACTCACTCCGTGCTCATACGATGAGGTGGTACTCGATGATACATTAGTCCTTTCACCCGTAAAACCAACATTTTCACCCGACACATTATTTTGCGAGGAGTAAGGGTGATTTACTGGCATATGACGAGACGATACTGGTGAATTGAAAGGTGACGAAGAGCTAGACCCCCGGAACTGACCCGCAGGATTTACGCGACTTTGATTAGAATGATAGCCAGACGAATGTCCGTCTGTTTCTGACGAATGTTGAGAAGATGTGCTCGGCAAGCGTCCAACTAGAGCTTGATGATATTGTTCTACTAATCTCTGACGGCGCAGTTTTTCACTATATTTATAAAAATCTTTCATTTCAAACGGTTTAGACACTTCTACACTAGGTGACATTTTCGCGACTGTCACTATCTTACTAGACTGTGGTTGTGGTATCGTGGGTGTGTGATTGTCCATGTATTTCACCACATTTTCTGTGTGAGGAGGTTTGGGAGGGGGTGGACCCCGTGACCCTTCATAATCCCGGGGGCTATAACACATTCCAGACCCATCATCCCCTCCCCCCAGATTCGCATGTTCATTGTTCACTTTCTTTACAGGACTCCGTACAATCGGCGAGGGTTCGGTATCGGCGGAGTCCTGCCAGGCGGTCCTATACTGGGCTGGATAATCATTGTCCCGCGTATCACCTGCCCCGTATTGTTTAGGAGTACTACTTGAATGTGACACTGGTAGTTCTATCACTCGACCACTTATTGACGATTCACTCCTCTCACTTAATCGGTCCATTCTACTCGGCGCAAATTGGTGTGCACTACGAGAATGCCCGTATCTAGGTGGCAAAGCAAAGTCTGCTTCATTTGAATTCATAAAATTATCTCTACCTTTTGAGGATAAATCATATTCAGACTGTGAAGTCCTTTTACCAAATTTTGATGGCGCATTTTCACTTGAGTCAGTATCACTATGCTTTCGTTCATATTCTCGATTATTTCTTTTCTTTAAGTTTCTTTCTAAACTACCATAATTTTGCATTTTCCGTAACCCACTATCTATATTATTCTGTTTCGGCTGAAGATTTATCCTATTATCAAACACATTATCAAGTGTCTCATAATGTGATTCACCCGTTGAGTTTAAATCTTGATTACTTTCATACCGCGATGTTCTACGCGAGTTTATATTGTACATATTATTGGTAGAACTAAATCCGCTGTCCATACTGCCCTCTAGTCGGAGATTACCCCCGGGTTTATCCAGGTCGATCTGTGAGCTGAGCTGTGATTGGCTCTGACTAGTAAGGGTGGGGTAAGTCTGGTTCCTATATTGTGTGGAGTAGACAGAGTTAGGCCGGTAACCAACCTCGAGAGAGGGGCTGAAATAGAAACAATGTGTTTTAGTGAAACATTTAAATCTTCCTCATGAAAATCATGTGCAGATCCAAACAATTTTCCCTGAGGGGGCCCTTGGTTTAAGGTGGGTCAGACTGCATTGGCACATGAAAAAATTCTATAAATCACTTCAATAGGCCTTTTTTTCAAGGCTGAGAGGGAACACTGACCTCCAGGCCCCACACATGAAAATGAAACTTTTCCTTAATGACAAATAGATTTAAAAGTGAATGAGTCGTCCAATAATTATGTCCTTATTCAAAGCAAAAATATTACTATTCATCAAGACTTAGTTTACTATTACAAATGACTTTATGCTTTTAAATTGCAAAATGAGTTCAGCATTAAAACCTGTAAAACTTTTGCCTTTGCAATTATGAAATAATAACAAGCTTAGCAGTCTTTATTGCGCAAATAAAAACCCATGTGCAATGGACTACATGTGTAGGTAAAAACCGAAGCGCACAGCACCCAGGTATTTGCCTAAACATGTAGTCCAGAGCACAGTGGTTTTATTGTGCAATAAAGACCGCTAAACTTGTTATCATCTCCATTATAACACTGTGTAACTAAACGCACATTTGAAATGTGTCATTTTGTGGAAATTCTGCCATGAACTAGTTTTTGGCATAGGAAACGCATTGGCTTTTACATGATATCATTGATGACATCATTTGACTATACCTTGACGCCACATGACATTTTGGCGCATACACATTTAGCATTATTACATAGAGTCTTTATTGTATAAATAAAACCTGATGCAGTTCTTCTTTCGCTATATATGGATTTTACAGAAACATGTTATAATGATAAATAACGTTGTTTTTTCCTACTCTAGAATCTGAACTTGTGAAAATGACAAGTTTTGTCAGTTCAACTCACCTGCTATGATGAGGACTAAGCGTCATTGAAGCAATCTCCCTCTCTCCATGGAAGTTTTTTGGAGCCGTGTTAGATCTATGTAGTGGGGACTCAGGGTGGCCTAGTCTTTCTTCATGCTGAAATGGTACAGAAAATTGTTACAGTCGAAACTAGTTGTGTGGACATCGGATGAGTCTGTATTCCGGATAAGTCGAAGTGTTTCCAAAGTCTCAACTTAAATGTCCCCTCTTTGATTCATATAAATTTCGACGATTGCGTCAAATTTTTTATTTGTTTCTATTCATGAAAATTTGATGTATGTTGACACATGACACAGTAAGGAAGATAATGCAGTACATCTTTGCTAATGTTAGATAATGTCCCAGCTATAGCTTGAATAAGCTGCATCAACAATACAATATATGAGTCAATTTCAAAATTCGCAGGTTTTTTAGACCAGTAAATCATGAAAAATATTTGTCAAATATTCCAATGTTTGTGCTCTTAATTTGTTGGTAGATTCTTAATAACATGTTTCAAATCATTTTCCACCCTGTATTGTGGGTGTGTAGCTTCTAAATCGGTTATTAACAATGTGTTCCGGACAAAAATGTCTTTGGTGTTCCGGTTAAATAAAGGTATGAAACTAATATAAATTAAAAGATAGTTCACATTTTTTAACCAAATTACATCTTAAAAGGTCAATACCTAATAAATAATAGAAAAGAATCATTTTTGGATGCATAATTACATAATAATTTACATTAAAGTATCTCTGGCTGCTAAAGTTGGGAAAAAACAAACATTTTAGTCTCAAAATTTCTAATTTGAGTCCAAATGTCCAGAAAAGTTTCAATCGTCAAAATTAATATGTCAAATTTGCTTTATATAACTAGTACTTTTGATGCATTTGCTTGATCAGTTTTCTTGGAAAATGAATTTAACATTACCGGAACACCAAAGACATTAGCGGAACACCAAAGACATCAACATAACCCCAAAGAAAATCATCTTTTTTCTTTGCTTTAATATGTTTATTTTGCATTGATTTATGTCGAAACTGGCAGGCAATATTTGTCCCATTTGATTCCGCTTCCCGGAACGTACATTAGAACTCTTGTCAAATTAAAATGTCAATGAAAAGTCCAAGCTTAACCTCCAGTTGATAGTAAAATCTAACCTCCTTTAAGACATGAATTTAGTAACATAGCATGAGTCGAACGATATAGGAATGCAAAGAGAGATAGTTAATGTGTAATAACATAGGATTTTAATGCACCAATATAAAACGTTTAGGGCAATGTTGTTCTAGCATTTACCGTCTGTCAGCCTGTCTGTCAGTTCAAAACTTTGAATTGGCATTTCTCTAAAAAAAATTGGACAAAGAAAGCTCACATTTGGTAAGTAACGTTTGTTCATTGATATCTATCTGCTCCATTCATTCAGACATTCCCAAAAGTCATTTTCAACCCTTAACATGGAACTCCATTTTAAACATCGAGCGAAACCTAAATTTGGCATTTTCTCTAAAATTATTGCACGAACAAAGCTGAAATTTGGTATGTTACCTTATTTTAATAATATCTATCTGATCCATGCAATATGACATACCTCAGTGCCATTTTATTTTTGTCTTTGGCGTTCCAGTGCTTAGACCGGAACACCAAGGACTGGAACACCAAGGACAATTTCACACTAATTTGCAAAAATATACGTGTAAATAGGGTATTTGTTAAATCTACTATTGAAAACATTTTGTGTACTCAAAGTCAGATATACCGGACAAATATCTAACAAGAGGGCCAAGATGGCCCTAGATCGCTCACCTGAATTCATAGTTGAGATACTGGCGAGACCATGAAATCAATCTTTTAACATTAGAAGAATACAAGAATAACAATTGCAATTTTGCAAAATTCAAAGGCATAACTAAGGACTTTCTGTTCTGAAACAATTTGGAAAGGGCTTAAACCTTGGCTGGGAAAGGGTTTAATCTTACAACAGAAAAGAAATAGACTGTTCAAATTTGAAAGGAGTTGCAGAAGACAAAATTATGTGGGTAAGAAAGGATTCATGAACAACATAGCACAGCAAGAGGAGAAAATGCTGATTATCAGCCTTTACTTCATTTGACTCAATAATTCCCCAAGCCATTTTTAATAGGGACATCATAGGAAAGGGTTTATGCATAAAGATTATCTGTAGCTCCATCCTTTATCAGATAAGAGCTCCATTATCAGATAAGGCAGCCCTTTATTATTGACTTTTAGACAGTATTACTATTTACTTAAGCAGTGATTGCTGATAAGCTGATACCTGGTCAAAATAAATTTGTCTGAATTCCTTACTTGAAAATTCCAAAACCCACAACACAGGGCTTCTTTGCTTGTAAAGTGATGGTTTGAAGTATCCTTTTAGAGGTCCATGAGATGTAAACTCATGCAAAATTTCACGACTCTAGGCCAAACAGTCTTTGAGAAAACTGTCTCTGTGCGAAACCTCATGAAACCCCACAACATAGGACCACTTCTTCTTGTATTACAGTAGTTTGAAGTATTTTGGTAGAGGGTATTGAGACAATGCCAAGTATTTTGAAACAAGATATCATCAAGTTAAACATTCCCAACAAATTTCACAATGATTGAGCAAATATTGTAATTCTTACAGAAAAATCAAGATTTGACCCAGTGACCCAGTTTTTGACCTCGCATGACCCAAGTTTTCAATGACCAACAGACATCATCAAAATAAACCTGAGCAATTTTCAAAATAATTGAGCCCAAATTGGAACTTCCAGAGCAAAAGGAAGGGATTCATTACATTTGACCTTGTGACCTAATTTTTGGCCTCGCACAACAAACTTTTTAACAGACCTAAATGTCCAAAAGAAAAACATTCTGAGCCATTTTAACAAGGTTTTTGCTAAAATTGACACTTCTTGACTAATAAATGGAGTTCTTGATATTTGACCTTGTGACCTCGTTTTTGACCTCACATGACCCAATTTTTAACCAAACCTAGATATCCACCGGAAAAACATTCTGAGCAATTTTCACAATATTTGAGCCAAAGTTAACACTTCTAGAGCAAAAAAGAAGGATTTTATATCATTTGACCTAGTGACCTACATTTTGACCTGGCATGACCCACTTTTTTATATGACCTAGATATCATCAAGACAAAGATTCTGGTCAATTTTCACAATGATTGAGACAATAATGTGACTCCTAGAGCAAAAATAAGATTTGACCTAGTGACCTACTTTTTGACCCCATTCTGACCCCGATCCCAATTCTTTGAAGTATTTTGAAAAAGGATGACCCAAGGATCACATCTGTGAAATTTCATCCAATTCTGCCCAGTACTTTAGGAGGAGAAGATTTTTTTATAATTGTGGACGGACGGACGGACGGACGGACGGACGGACAGACAGACGGACGCCGGACAACAGACCGATCACAATAGCTCACCTTGAGCACTTTGTGCTCAGGTGAGCTAATAAAAAGGTGCATTGCAAAGTATAATAAAAAGCGTCATCCCAAAGACAAAGAAAAGAAGTACTGTACAAGTTAAACGCCTTCTTTTTCAATTTATTAACAGGACACAAAATAAATTCTTCCTCTTTCAATTGTAATGTATGAACCTACGGTAGCTTTTCAAAAGGAGGTAGATGATTTGTGTCTACATCTAATCAGATTGCATTTCTTTGACTTTTTAGACACTGGAACACCAAAGACAAAAATCTGTGGGACAAGGATATATGATGAGTTTTATACTATTTACATAATATCATTTTGGTAACTGGTATATTCAAAGTGTAATTTTACATATTGTCATGCAAATTAACCCAAAAAAGTTTTTCAATTACGGTTAAAAGTAGTTATCTTTGCTGGTCAAAACCAACAAGAGGACCATGATGGTCCTATATCGCTCACCTGAACCAAAATGATATGAGCCACTGTTTTGTTCAATTCAATTGGTATTTAAGACTGAAAACTTATGGTCAATAACATTGTGTCAAGTTTTGTCTTGATTAGTCACTATTTGAGGTTTTTAGAGTAAAAGTTTGAATGGCAGATAACTATTCTGATTATTCTATAATTCATTTATCCAAGATCTTATCGTAATTAACATCATAATCCAAATTTCGTCTTGATTGTTCATTCGAAACAGCAATTTTGTCAGATTTAAGGGCACATGCATGACTGACCACTTTCTCATTTGATTGCAGAAAATTCAGCTCATGCAAGGTCTTACAATCAGCAGCAGAGTGCCATAGTATTGTCTTGGTTGATCAATAATTGTAGATTCTAGAGTGTAAACAGGGTCGAAAACAGTCAAGAACAGCAATTTTGTCAATTTCAAGGGCACATAACTCTTGACTTTCTGATTCAATCAGACCAAAAATCAAACTTATTTGAGACTTTATGGTCTCCAACATTGTATCTAAGTTTTGTCTTGGTTGATCAATAATTGTAGATTCTAGAGTGTAAACAGGGTCGAAAACAGTCAAAAACGGCAATTTTGTCAAATCCAAGGGCACATAACTCTTGACTTTCTAGTTCAATCTAACCAAAAATCAAACTCATTTGAGATCTTATGGTCTCCAACATTGTGTCTAAGTTTTATCTCGATTGATATATAACTGTAGATTCTAGAGTGTAAACAAGGTCAAAAACAGCCGAAAACGGCAATTTTGTCAAATTAAAGGGCACATAACTATCGTCTTTCTGGTCCGATCAGACTAAAAATCAAACTCAACAGAAATCTTATGGTCCCCAACAATGTGTCCAAGTTTTGTCTTGATTGATCAATAATTGTAGATTCTAGAGTGTAAACAGGGTCGAAAACAGTCAAAAACGGCAATTTTGTCAAATCCAAGGGCACATAACTCTTGACTTTCTAGTTCAATCTAACCAAAAATCAAACTCATTTGAGATCTTATGGTCTCCAACATTGTGTCTAAGTTTTATCTCGATTGATATATAATTGTAGATTCTAGAGTGTAAACAAGGTCGAAAACAGACGAAAACAGCAATTTTGTCAAATTAAAGGGCACATAACTCTCGTCTTTCTGGTCAGATCAGACTGAAAATCGAACTCATCCGAGATCTTATGGTCTCTAACATTATATCCAAGTTTTGTTTTGATTGATATATAATTGTAGATGCTACAGTGTAAACAAAGTCAAAAACAGCATTTTTTGACATTCAGGGGCAGATAACTCAGCACATTCTGGTCCGATCAGGCCCATAATCGAACTCATCCGAGAACTTATGCCCATACTTACTTTGACCAAGTTTGATCAAGATTGGCCATCTTTTGTGGATGCTAGAGTGTAAACACCAAATTGTTGACAGACGGACAGACAGACGGACAGACAGACGGACAGACGGACGGACGGACGGACGACGGACATTGAGTGACCACAATAGCTCACCTTGAGCACTTCGTGCTCAGGTGAGCTAATAAGGGTAGCAGTGGGACAGAGCAAATTTCCACATTTCAGGCCATATAACACGTAAAATATCTCACTAAAGCATGTAACATGCTAAATTTTAATGCTTAATCAACACAATTGCATTGGTATCGATTCATTTTTAACATTAATTTTTATTTAATTACTTAAATGTACAATTTATCACACGTGGACAAGAAAACCTGCGAATTTTGAAAACGACTCATATCTTTAATGTGACAGAAAATATGGTTGTCTTGTAATGATCTTGTTTCTATTTACTTTGAAATAGTGGAAATATAAAAGCATACTAATTGTCTGTAATTGGTATTTTTTGTATTTTCTTTTCCATTGGAATGCGAATTTCAAATTCATAATTTTTTTCCTTGCTATCATTAACCCTTTCCCAAACAAGACCTGGTTTTGACATCCATATCAGAAAGTGCTTGGGAAAACATTGAGACAAAAGAGGAAACTGCTGATAACCAGGAGTTTCTCCTTTTGCCTCAATATTTTCTGTGCTTTATTCCACACTAATCAAGTCTTTATTTATCTAAATTTTGTTGTCTGCAGCAGCTTTAAAATTGTTCTACCACAAAATTTTGTAGATCTAGTTTGAGAAAGAGTTAACTTTCCTCTAGAAGGATCATCCTACCTGTTGATAATTACTGCGAGGTCCTCGTGGTACCATGGGAGACTGAGCTGGTGACACTACCTCCGAATCTGAAAATATACAAACATCATAATGTAATACATCTTGATATCAAAGTTGATAGGTTATACAACATTGCTGACAAACCTTTTAAATGCATTTACAATTTGACATAAATGAAATACTTTTGTGATAATGTTGAAGAGAAGGAACATTACTGCTGTTACCTGTTTTTTTTTACTTTTAATGCTACAAATCTAGTAAATATTTTGACAATAGACGATAGTTACTTTTTTAAAAATCATTTCATAATGGACACAGTTTTAATGTTTTCTAAATAATGACTATAAATTGTCAAGCTCAACACAAATCAGTAGTATTTGCTTCTTCAAAGGGAACTATGTATGACAGAACACGCACAAAAAATAGAAAATATAAAACTCATCAATGTACAATACTAACACAGCCATGCTACATTTCAGCCTGAAATGACCAACAACATTTTCTAATTCTAAGCTCCCAATATGCATATTGAAATCAGATTAACCAACACAAATGTCTTTTTGGTAGATAAGGAAGAAGTTCAAAATCCTTACAATAGGAATTGTTTGTGAAAAAGATAATTTTATTTTCATGCATAGAATAAATTATTTCATTATATAGCTCTCTTGATCCTAACTTTTCTTTATTTAATTCTTTACTAGTAGTTCATTGATTAATATTACAATGTTAATGTGGTGTTCAATTTCATATGATTTAGGGATGTTCCATTGCTTTCAGTCTCATCTAAATTAACACTTTCCCAAATAACAAAATATTAGGGTTGTCTAATTTGAAAGCTGTTGCAGACCACAAATTGAGATGTTGAAAAAGATGGGCTTTTGGTACAATATGGCATGGAAAATATTGAGACAAAAGAATAAAATGCTGATAATCTACATTTTCTTCTTTTGCCTCCATGTTTACCCAAGCCTTTTATATCAGGGGCGTGAAAACCAGGTCTTGTCTGGGAAAGGGTTAATAAATGAAATAGGGTTCATACCATGGACCTACCAGCGTCAAACAGGGACCCACAGAATAGGAAGACCAGCATGTTACTGCAGTAAAATAAACTGCATACCAAAAGCTTTATTTTTATTATCATTATTCATTTTTTACGGAATTCAGCATGCAGTTCTTATTTGTGAAGCTTGCAGCACACACTGGTGATTTTATTGTTCTATTTACCATGCTCAAATCATTATTTATAGTTACCTTTTGTTATAGCTGCCAATTTTTCTGAATATGCATGTAGCCAACATCTTAGGGCATCTTGAATATTTATCAACAACGATTGTTTAAAATTTCTTAATTGTAATGTGAAATTGCTCCAATTGGCCATGAATTTTAATACTTCTGATATTGAGGTTCTGGCATTTATGATTTTGGCTATGAATACAGGTAACCTAACCTTTGTTTCTTTCGTATGACAATAAATGGGGTACATCAAATTTCTAATTATGTTTCAATGGCAAGTGCAACACAAACAGAAACTGAAACGGGCCACCAGTCACTGTTGTGCATCCCATCTGGACGCTTCATAAACAATTCATCCATTGGCGAGAAACAATAATTGACTTAACCCTTTCCCAAACGGCAAAAATTTAGGGTGATCCACTTCAAAAACTGCCACAAATGACAAAATAGAAGTTATTAAAGGTAAAATTTGTGTAAAATATGGCATAGAAAATATTGAGACAAAAGGAGAAACTGCTGGTTATCAGCAGTTTCTTCTTTTGTTTCAATGTTTTCTCAAGCCTTGTCTATCATGGACGTCAAAACCATGTCTTGTTTGGGAAAGGGTTAAAGTCAAATGTCAGACAGGACATTCATATCGCTGCTTTTATAAGCTGCAAGCTTTTTGTTGAAAACCCAAGATAATCATAATTCTTCATAATCACTTCACAACAACCAAAGCATCACAACATAGAAGTACAACAATAAATATGATTAAATGTATGTTGACAAAAGCTGACCACAATATTTATTTACCACTGTCTGTCATTCCCAGACTTTTTACACTCAGGTCTATAATGAAGAAAAAGATTGTGTTTGAATTTTATTAATGAAATCAAAAGAATAACAAATTGATAACCTTCAATTTGGGAAAGCAATATGGTGAAGTTGGAAATTAGCTATAGATAGTCTGATCATCAGCTCCAACCATGGTTCAGACATGATAATGAAATATCAATGACCATAAAAATTTGGTAGTTTTTTCAACCCTTTCAAAACAGTTAAAACATAAATTGCGCCCATTTGAAATCTGAAGCAGACAATAAAATGGATACTGATAAAAAATTTAGGATTTGTTAACAATGCAGCATGGAAAATATTGCAGCATGGAAAATATTGAAGCATTTTCTTCTTTTGCCTCAATATTTTCCCAAGCCTTTTCTTTGAGGGATGTTTAAACTTCAGCTATTACATTTGAAAGTATTTCCCAAACAAGTCCTGATTTTGATGTAGGCTTTTTAAAAACAATGAGATCCAACAAGAAAATGCTGAAAACATTTCAATTCAGACAAATCTGATTGATTGAATGAGGATAACAGATTACAACCCATCATAAATTTATAACACTCTGTGTATGTTCAGGCGTCATCCATAGCAACACCCAGAAAATGACGATTAATTTCAACTGTCACGGATGACACCCGAAGATGCATGAAGTGTTTGGTATCTAAAGATGGGTAAGCCTCAAATGTCATTTTAGACAGTGTTACAGTCATATAGTCACAGCTGGAGCACCTTAACATGGATTCTTGTCTATTGTCTTACCAGTACTACCACAACATCGCTTCCTAAAGCCACCAGCTGGTCTCCCCACCAAACATTGGTGGGAGACTAATTTCAAGAAGGAAATTTCAATACCAACTGTGTCATGACCAGTCTGAAACTTTGCAATTTGGGAAAGGATGGCCAGAAACTTTTTTCCCAAGTTTTCCCAGATTCTAGGTAGCATGATCATGTTTTTAATTATATATAATTTGTAAGCATGTCTGTGTCAGATTTGAATTAAATGAAATACAAAGAAAACAAAGAACATTGTGGTGTGTTTCAAGATTTCTATTCATCAAAAACAATTTTATTCTCAAAATCAATGAAGATAAATTGCCATGTTCAACTAGAACTGTCGCAAAGCGGACAAATACCCCCCACTAGCACCTTGTCACTGAAAAAAGTGCTATAAGTCAAAAGGTTCTTGACTTAGAGCACGGAAACTGATTTTTAAACAAAGTCTGAATGTGACCTTGACCTTTGACCTTTGTGACCCAAAAACAATAGGGCACCTCCTTGGGTCATGGGCAACAACTGTGTAAAGTTTCATGATCCTAGGTCAACCGGTTCTTGACTTAGAGCACGGAAATGGATTTTAAACAAAGTCCGATTGTGACCTTGACCTTTGACCTCCGTGACCCCAAAACAATAGGGCACCTCCTTGGGTCATGGGCAACAACTGTGTAGAGTTTCATGATCCTAGGTCAACCGGTTCTTGACTTAGAGCACGGAAACGGATTTTAAACAAAGTCCAACTGTGACCTTGACCTTTGACCTTGGTGACCCAAAACAATAGGGCATCTACTTGGGTCATAGGCAACAACTGTGTAACGTTTCATGATCCTAGGTCAACCGGTTCTTGACTTAGAGCACGGAAACGCATTTTAAACAAAGTTCAACTGTGACCTTGACCTTTGACCTTGGTGACCCAAAAACAATAGGGCACCTACTTGGGTCATGGGCAACAACTGTGTAAAGTTTCATGATCATAGGTCAACCTGTTCTTGACTTAGAGTACGGAAACGGATTTTAAACAAAGTCCAACTGTGACCTTGACCTTTGACCTTGGTGACCCAAAAACAATAGGGCACCTCCTTGGGTCATGGACAACAACTGTGTAAAGTTTCATGATCCTAGGTCAACCGGTTCTTGACTTAGAGCACGGAGACAAAAAAGTCTACGGAAGGACGGACAGACAGACATGGTGAAACCAATATACCCCCTCTACTTCGTAGGTGGGGGGTATAATAAATAATACAGAAATGATACAATAGAATGATTTCTTTTACAAGCCAGGTGGATTAAAATGATGAAGATAAAATTAATGAGCCAGAATCTGGAAAAGGGGCCTTCATTGCATTTGAGACAAACATGCATCCAGATCAGTATGTGTTCAACAGAAGTCTGATCTGGATGCATGCTACTCTCAGAGAGTTCCTAAAGTTCTCAGAGCTACAAATAAGTGGGGGTAAAGACATTCTAACCTTTATGTTGTGTGTACTAATTTGAATTGTCTTGATGCCAATGAGTACCCTAAACATCAGATTTGATGAACAATGAATGAAATATTGCATTCAGCCACAGATCCAGGATATCTCTGAGGGGGGTTTGAATATATCGTCGTTGTAAATGCAAAACCTCTAATCTCGGTTTTGGAAAATTTTAAAGAATATGGGAAAAAGTGTGGTAACTTTTCCGAAACTGAAATGTCTTTCTTGTAATTTGGACATATTGTTCACAAATGATGTGTCAATAATACTGTTCATTAAAAAGATCTCAAAACCTGCGAGAATCGTCTCCACTGGGCACACAAGTTTGTACTTTGAAATTTGCACCAATCGACATACAAGGTTTTGCATTTACACCGATGATATACAAATAGGGGAGGGGGTGTTCGTTTTCCTAGTATTACACAATTTAGACTGGATTTCTACATGAAAATGAAATAATCAGGATGCAGAGAGGGGTTCATTTGATTTACCCCAACCCCACCTGGATCCACCACTGTCATTTTATAGTCTTCACTCCCTCTTATTGGTAGCTCTGGTACCGTTCTGAGGAAGCTTTTACAGAACATGGTTTGGGTTTGTCCATTGAATTTTGAAAATTTCAAGTAAAATGCAAGAGGACTGTTGATAATTCCAATTTGTTTGGTAAAATTGAAATGGACCATAGACTATAGGATTGGAATATCCCAATCTGATTAAAATCCTAGATGTTAATAACTTTTCAGAAACATCTAACACTGACTCATTAGGGGTCATCTTCTGTGACCTCTGGAAAAACCCAAATCGGTTATACTTTTGCAAATGGCACAATTTTTGGGTGGTCAAAATTGAACTCTGCTATAGGTGACCAAAACTAGAACTGTCGCAAAGCGGACAAATACCCCCCCCCCCCCCCCCCCCACTAGCACCTTGTCACTGGAAAAGTGCTATAGGTCAAAAAGTTCTGTAGTTGGAGCAAGGAAACAAATTTTAAACAAAGTCCCACTGTAACCTTGACCTTTGACCTTGGTGACCCAAAAACAATAGGGCACCCCCTTAGATCATGGGCAACAACTGTGTAAAGTTTCATGATCCTAGGTCAACCGGTTCTCGAGTTAGAGCACGGAAATGGATTTTAAACAAAGTCCGATTGTGACCTTGACCTTTACCCTTGGTGACCCAAAAACAATAGGGCACCTCCTTGGGTCATGGGCAACAACTGTTTAAAGTTTCATGATCCTAGATCAACCGGTTCTCGAGTTAGAGCATGGAAACAGATTTCAAATAAAGTTCGACTGTGACCTTGACATTTGACCTTGGTGACCCGAAAACAATAGGGCACCTCCTTGGGTCATGGGCAACAACTGTGTAAAGTTTCATGATCCTAGGTCAACCGGTTCTGGAATTAGAGCACAGAAACGAAAAAGTCTACGGACGGACAGATGGACGGACAGATGGACGGACAGACAGACAGACATGGTGAAACCAATATACCCCCCTCTACTTCTTAGGTGGGGGGTATAATGATTTACAAAAAATTCAGGTGCAAAGAAACTTCACAGAAGATGAACCCTATTTGGTGGGTGTCAGATGTTACTGAAAAGTTAACATCTAGGATTTTGATCAGATTAGGAAGACCCTAGATGCCGGTCAAATTTTACTTACAAGATTAAGTTGATTTTTTTTACAGAAACATTACCCTGTCACTTTAACATTAGTTTTAAATGCACTTTTTTTTCTAATGTAGACTGACTAGAAATCAGCATGAAGTCAAAGAGGTTGTCAGAGGGTAATATTCCATAATTTCACATTTCTTCAGGCAATTGGTGCACCTAACCATGTGTTTCTTGAGCTGGTATAAGTAAGCAAATTTGGCATTGAGCAACCCATTCTTTACTGGTGGACCTTAGTCTATAATAGTCTCTAGTCCCACAATAATCAGTGGCAAGTAAACTCCCCTGCGAAAAGTTCATTTAAGTTCAAGAACTGTTCTAGAATGTTCTAGAACATTAAATGGCACTTCTAGAACAGTTCTAGAAGTGCCATTTAACATTCTAGAACTACTAGAGCAGTTCTTGAACTAGAAATGCGTTTTTGAACTTTTTTGGCAGGGCTTTCAAAACTTATAAGATATAGACTGTTCTGATATGAAAGGAGATGACCGATGTCGATATGGAAAATTGAGCAAAATAGACCACAGCAAAAGGAGAAAATGCTGGTTTTTCGAGTGTTTTCTTTATAACGTTTATTATGTCAAATGGTAGGAGGACAGGAATTTTTTTCATGTTGGAGTCATTTTTGTTTCTTTTTAATTTTTTTTTTTATATACTGATGGCAGAATAAACATGGTAAGGTTTACCAAGAGCATTGCATGAAGATGTCATTACTTCAACCCTATGGTAGCTCTGTTTTTGTCCAACATGTACTCCGTTTTCAGAAATGAATGTCAAACCTTTCTCAAACAAGACCTAGGCCCTGTTTTACTTACAAACATTTTTTGCTTAACTTTGGACAAACGCATTCTGATTGGCCCTAAATCATAAATTATCTTAATCAGCATTTACTTCGTCTTCTGCAGCCACTTTATATTTGGAGCAGTTTGTGAGCAGGCCATTTTAGATTAATGTTTAGTTCAGTACTTTGTTTTTTGTGAAAAAATTAAAACCCCAAACCTTTTTCTTTTTCTAAAAAATTTTTCATGTTGTCTGGCTGCCTATCATAATTTTGGTGATGATTATTTAACACTTTCCCAAACATTATATTCAAGATGGATTCAAATTGAATGATAGATTGATTTGGGTTTAGTGCCTCTTTCTTTCAACTGGAATGGTCGTATCAATTTTGACAGCTGGAACACCTAACCGTGGATTACTGGTATTTCTCTCACCAGTAATACCATAATATCCTAACTGAGCCTTCAGCTGCTCTCTAACATAGATGATTCAGACCCATTGATGAAAAACGACTTTTGTCAAATGTCAGAATGGATATTTGCTGGGCCGGGGTTCTTACTTGTGACTCATGGATTGACAGACTCTGGACAACTTTACCAACATAATGCGGGCTTGGCTGGTCCAATGTGAAAGCTGCTGCAGACAACAGTATGCACAATAAATAAGATTTATATTTGTGTGTATCATAAGCATAGATACTAGATCTATTGAGGCAAAGGAGAATGTGCTGGCCATCAGAATTTTCTTCCTTTGTCTTTCAAGAGTTAAAGCTTTTACCAAGACATAAGTTGCTTTAACCCTTTCCCAAACGGCAAAATTTTAGGGTGATCCACTTCAAAAACTGCCACAAATGACAAAATGGATGTTATTAAAGATTGTTTGGGAAAGGGTTAAAACATGTCAGTTTGGGAAATTGTTAAATATTCTTCTACTTTGCTGCCTTGGGTTATAATTTTTGGATGATGATTATTTCTCGACTTATGGCGCTTACAGGCATTGCCTTGAATCAACGCTATTACAGTGACCTTATAATGTTGAATATTACTTTTCATTGGGGCTAATCAAGGTGGATAAATGGTACCCCGACATCAGGCGCCACTTTCATCAAAACATTTAAGACATATTTTTAGGACAAGAACTGCCCATCACCAATCTATGAAGACCTAGATAATGTGATTGTTGTTTTGACCGTTTCGTAGGACATTGGAATGTTAAATGTTTTGATGAAACTGGTCCCAGCCACCCAGCCATCAAAGTATGGATGTTGTTCGAGAATTTCTGAATGAGGCAATTTGACAAAACCTGGTTCTAATGTCTTTATCATAAAAAGTTTGGCAGAAAGAAGAAATTGTTGACAACCAGCAATTTCCCCCTTTTTGTCTCATTTCTTTGTCATCACCTATTTTGTTCTCAGCAGCACCATTTAACCCTTTCCCAAACAAGACCAGGTTTTGACGTCCCTAATAGAAAAGGCTTTGGAAAACATTGAAACAAAAGAAGAAACTGCTGATAACCAGCAGTTTCTCCTTTTGTCTCAATATTTTCTATGCCATATTTTACAAAAATCTTATCTTTTATAACTTCCATTTTGTCATTTGTGGCAATTTTTGAAGTGGACCACCCTAACATTTTCTCGTTCGGGAAAGGGTTAACAGCTTAACACAATAATCCTCTTCCAACCTGGCAAAAAAATGGACTGTTCCAATTTCAAAGCTGCTGCAGATAATAAAATAGATGATGATAAAGAAAGGATTTTTGTACAATACAAGGAACAGTCCAAAATTTGTTGTTGGTAATGGGTTAACTATGTATATGTTGAAAAAAGGGGAATTACTATTGCAGTACTCTTCTAATATCTTGATCAAGGTTGTCTCCCTTGATAAATTGATACGTTTTTCCAACGTAATAGTTAAAATATTCTCAACTTCAGTCCTTTCACAATATTTATGTATGTTATGCATTAATATTGTTTTGTTTTATGCTCTCATCGAGTTTTCTTGAATAAAGAATTTGAATTTGAATTTGAATTTGCATCATTTTCTTCTGTTGCTTCAATGTTTTCCCAAGCCTTTTCTTATCAGGACGTAAAAACCAGGTCTTGTTTTGGAAAGGATTAATGTATCATTTTCCTTTCCTACAATCCTAAGCTTTGAGTTAGGTTCTTGGCAAATGGGGTATTCGACGCCATGACAAAAGATTAAGATCAACACATTGTTTTCTTATTAAGTTTCTATTATTTTTCATTTTCCTAGAAAAATCTTTTTGCATAAAAAATGAATTTACAGTTGTCAAGTGCATTTAATGGTACAGTGTTAACATTTGTTGATGTGACTGATAGACAAAGACAATAGAAGGAAGAGAGACAGATAAACAAGCAAGATAACAAGACAAATTATTTACAACAGTAAAGATCACATCGTCAGATCATAGTCACATATCGATAGACCTGCTTAGGCCTACAGGGATGATTCTGTTTCCTTAAGTGAAAGGCCATTAACCCTTTCCATAATGGCAAAATTGTAGACTGTTCCAATTTGAAATGTTCTGCTGGCGACAAAAAAGAAGATGTTACTGAATGTATAACTGTAATAACTTATAGCAGCGAAATCATTCAGAGAAAAGGAGAAAATGCTAGAAATCAGCATTTTCTTCTTTTTTCTCATGCCTTCCAAAACTGTAAGGGACATAAGACCCTGGCTTGTTTAGGAAAGGGTTAGCAATCAATCGACATTGTTTACTTTAGAATCATCTCAATAAGATAATTCAAATGAGAATCTATATCCTAAATTCAAATCCTTTAATGTAGCTCAAGAGTTCTTTTTTTTTTAATTCCTTATTTTGATTTAGTTAATATATTGTGATTCAAAGACATTGTATAAAAAGGTAAAGATCTGTCAACAGTGCTTTAAAATCTTTAAGAAGAATTTCATGAGATTTCTTTAGAGATTCAATTAAACATTTCAAAGTGAAGAACTTTTTAAGATTTTTTTGAAAAATGTTTAAAATGGTAAATTTAAGGACATAAAAAGGGTGACTTAAAATAGAAAGGTACAAAAAATACAAAGCCATCATATTTATTAAATAAATTAAAATGAGATGTAAGTTTTGATGGTTTTGATGAATATTTACATTATTTACATTCAACTATGGGAGAATGTTTGGTCCTTTGGTTTTCTTGTTTTGGTCTTTGTAACCAAATCATGAGACATGATAATGAGACAAAATCATGAGGTAGAATTTTGTTTTACAACGACTTAACATCTTATTCAGAGTCTCAAACCCCTAGACCCCAATTTCCCTAGATTTTCCACAAATTTTCAGTTTTAAAATTTCATCATCCTTTTAGAAAACTTGAAATACATATCAATATATCAAAGCCATAACCAAGTGAAAACATTCCATCAACGACTATCACCAATGATACAAAAATAAATATTCTCATTTCACATAACAAAGTTCTGGACCCATTCACTGAATTATCTCCCTTTTACTATAAATAGTTCATAAATATACACTATCATATTATATATGATAGTTATGAGCAAATATGCATAGCCATTGATATGAGGGAGTCTTCCAAATATACCCATTTCAACAAAAACCTTGTAACTGCAGCTTGTTTAAAGCTGCAGTTACAAGGTTTTTGTTGAAAAGCTTTGAATTCTAAATCTGTTATTTCTCAACCAAACTGTATGTTGTGAGAACTCATTAGAATTGTCTGAATAAGATGATTTTAATGATCACAAACAACATAGGGTTCAAGCAATTATAACTGAAATATTTCAAAGTCTTGTTCTCTCCTCCCCTCATATCTAGAGCTGTGCATTATATGAATCCTGATTTATGTTTAAATGATAGCACCATGTGGATATTGCACTAATACTGTGGTCATTCTATAATCTCACAACCTTTGAGACAGTTTTGAAATGATCTTGTAATTCTGCAATTCAGCTCATATTTTTCTGATCTTTAAAGATTTTTTCCTCAAACTTTGAACATTATACAAAGATCAGCCTGCATTTCACAGCCTTATATTTGTGAACACTTCTTTGTTTGAATTTTTCATGTATGTAAAGACATATAAAATGGTTCTTATCATCACTTTATAAAAGATAAGAAAGGAATTGACCCAAATAATTCTATTTTCAAGACAGCCTTTGCAGAATTACAAGTATCATTTATACCCTCCATGCATATATATAGTTAATATAGTCTACACAGCTGTTTCCTTGTTGGCTCTAGAAATCTGTGGTGACTTCTGAAACAGTGTATGATGCCACGATGCTCTCTTACTTCTCCGTGTGTTTGGTGACATACAGCTCTTCTCTCGTCGCTTACATACAGGGGGTGGGGTAAGGAAGGCTTGATCTAGTGACGGCTCTTCTGGGATGTATCTGTACGACGAATGGTAGAGGGAATCGTTGGAAATCTTGTATGACTCGGATTCACTGCTGAAGGAAGAGTTCAACGATGTTCTGGACTGGTCCTGGAGTCTGGAATCGTCAGATCGTGATTCACAAGCGACGCCGGATTCGTCCGAAGAGTCTGACAATACTGAGCAGTTTCTGTCACGCTTGACTGGAGTGTCGATGAGTTTGTGGTACTTGAGCAGGTTACGTTCCCGGAAGGATCGTGAGAGTCTGTGTGATACGGAGGTGTGTCCCTGGCGTAATCGCGTCAATCTGCCGAGCGGAGTGTCGTCACTTAACGAAGCATCTGTACGATCTAGGCTGTACGTACCGTCATATTTGGATGAAGATCCAGGTGACGCTGGGATCTCTCCCTTGTGGTGCTCGCGTAACTTCTTCTCCATGTCTTTCAACTGAAATACAGACAGAAACATGGTTAAGTCTTTTTATTCCCAATCAACATAATTGTTCACTAGTCTCTTCAAAAAATATTGCTGATGACAAAATTAATGTTGTTTAATGTGTAAAATGAGTATTTTGTAGGTAGGAAAGCATTGAGGGGAAAGAGAAAATGTTGAATTCAGCATTTATTCTTTTCTCTGAATACTTTCAAACATGATGTCTAATCCCAGTCTTGTCTTATATAAATTCTTTCACAAATTCACAAATTTTGGTGTGGTCCAAATCACTGTTGATGAAATAAATATTATTGAAAAGAAAGTGTAAACCTCTAGAATAGAAATCCTTGAAGAAAAAGGAGAAAACGCTGACTAACATTGTTTTCTTCACTTCCTTCAAGAGATTAAAATACATGTATACCATCCTGTCAAAACTTATTTGAGAAAGGCTCATGTTGCCAATATAATTCAACATCATCATGACAAGTGATAATGACCTTGGATCATAGTTCAGAGAAGAACAAGCAGATGCTGATCATGACAAAACAGCATGCCAGTGCAGAATGACCTCATCCTGCAACGAGGATTAACTTTTTTTTTTCAACAAAGATTTACAAATATCAAAACACATTTGATGTTGTTCCTTTTTTTTACTCTTATAGAAATGTCCTCATGTCTGAATTCATTTCTTTTTGTTTCCTTTCTTCAGTGACCATCATATGTTTGATGATTTGCTTTATTTTTTACCCTTTCCCAAATAAGACCTTCTCTTGACTCTTGATGTCACTAGTAGAACAAGAGGGCCATTGGCCCTGAAGCGCTCACCTGATATAATAACTTTTTTTTGTAAACCAATTTTCAGGTTGATTGGACAAAGAATGTGACCTCTAGGGTGCACACAAGGGTTATCTAAGATTTGACCTCGTGACCTAGAATTGATCAAGACAATCATTCTGATCAATTTTCAGGTTGATTGGGCAAAAAATGTGGCCTCTAGAGTGCACACAAGGTTTTACAAAGATTTTACCTCATGACCTAGTTTATGACCCCAGATGACCCAATTTCAATCTTGTCTGAAAATTGATCAAGACAATCATTCTGATCAATTTTCAGGGTGATTGTGTAAAAAATGTGGCCTCTAGAGTGCACACAAGGTTTTTCTAAGATTTGACCCCGTGACCTAGTTTTGACTCAAGATGACCCAATTTCAAACTTGTCCGAGATTTCACCAAGACAATCATTCTGATCAATTTTCAGGTTGATTGGGCAACAAATGTGGCCTCTAGAGTGCACACAAGGTTTTTCTAAGATTTGACCCCATGACCTAGTTTTTGACCCCGTATGACCCAATTTCAAAATTGTGCGAGATTTTATCAAGCCAATCATTCTGAGCAATTTTCAGGTTGATTGGGCAAAAAATGTGGCCTCTAGAGTGCACACAAGGTTTTTCTAAGATTTGACCCTTTGACCTAGTTTTAGACCCCAGATGACCCTATATCAAACTTGTGCGAGATTTTATCAAGTCAATCATTCTGAGCAATTTTCAGGTTGATTGGGCAAAAAATGTGGCCTTTAGAGTGCACACAAGGTTTTTCTAAGATTTGACCCCGTGACCTAGTTTTTGACCCCAGATGACCCAATTTCAAACTTGTCCGAGCTTTCATCAAGACAATCATTCTGAGCAAATTTCAGGTTGATTGGGCAAAAGATGGGGCCTCTAGAGTGCACACAAGGTTTTTCTAAGATTTGACCCCGTGACCTAATTTTTGACCCCAGATGACCCAATTTCGAACTTGTCCGAGATTTTATCCAGACAATAATTCTGATTAATTTTCAGGTTGATTGGGCAAAAAATGTGGCCTCTATAGTGCACACAAGGTTTTTCTAAGATTTGACCCCGTGACCTAGTTTTTGACCCCAGATGACCCAATTTCCAACTTGTACAAGATTTCACCAAAACAATCATTCTGAGCAAATTACAGGTTGATTGGGCAAAAAATGTGACCTCTATAGTGCACACAAGGTTTTTCTAAGATTTGACCCAGTGACCTAGTTTTTGACCCAAGATGACCCAATTTCAAACTTGTCCGAGCTTTTATCAAGACAATTATTCTGAGCAAATTTTAAGTTGATTGGGCAAAAAATGTGGCCTCTAGAGTGCACACAAGGTTTTTCTAAGATTTGACCCCGTGACCTAGTTTTTGACCCCAGATGACCCAATTTCGAACTTGTCCGAGATTTCATCAAGACAATCATTCTGAGCAAATTTCAGGTTGATTGGGCAAAAAATGTGACCTCTATAGTGCACACAAGGTTTTTCTAAGATTTGACCCGGTGACCTAGTTTTTGACCCCAGATGACCCAATTTCAAACTTGTCCGAGATTTTATCAAGACAATCATTCTGAGCAAATTTCAAGTTGATTGGGCAAAAAATGTGGCCTCTAGAGTGCACACAAGGTTTTTCTAAGATTTGACCCCATGACCTAGTTTTTGACCCCAGATGACCCAATTTCGAACTTGTCCGAGATTTCATCAAGACAATCATTCTGAGCAAATTTCAGGTTGATTGGGCAAAAAATGTGACCTCTATAGTGCACACAAGGTTTTTCTAAGATTTGACCCCGTGACCTAGTTTTTGACCCCAAATGACCCAATTTCAAACTTGTCCGAGATTTTATCAAGACAATCATTCTGAGCAAATTTCAGGTTGATTGGGCAAAAAATGTGGCCTCTAGAGTGCACACAAGGTTTTTCTAAGGTTTGACCCCGTGACCTAGTTTTTGACCCCAGATGACCCAATTTTGAACTTGTCCGAGATTTCATCAAGACAATCATTCTGAGCAAATTTCAGGTTGATTGGGCAAAAAATGTGGCCTCTAGAGTGCACACAAGGCAAAGTTTGACGGACGACGGACGACGGACGACGGACGACGGACGACGGACACCGGACGCCGGACGACGGACGCCGGACACAGCGGTATCACAATAGCTCACCATGAGCACATTCGTGCTCAGGTGAGCTAAAAAGATTTGGAAAACATTGAAGCAAAACAAGAAAATGCTGATAATCAGCATTTTCTTCTTTTGTCTCACTCTTTTAATCATACAATATGCCATTTTGCTGATGCATGCCAGAATTTTTTTTTACAGAAAGTTGGAACAGTCTATTTTTCTAGTCTTTATGTTTGGGAAAGGCTCACTAAGCAATATCATACAGTGCCTCATATTTACCTTGGTCTGGGCTTTAATGAAGGAATGTCGTCTCTGTTTTCTAACAAATCTGCTGACGGACTTGTCTGAGGCGAGTTTGTGGGCAGCGTTCGTGATCTGTTTCTGAAGGTCAACCTCCATCTCAAGCTTCTTAATCTCATCTTCCTGCAATGATTGAAGAAAATACATGTTAGTAACGTTGTTGAGAATACATGTATTTTTACTAAACCATTTCACAAACAGAAAAATTAAGACAATTTCAATGGGAAAGCTGCTGCATGTGCCAAGATTGATCTTGATTGATGTCAATGTACAAAGTAGCACAGAAAATATTGAGACAAAAAGAGAAAATGCTGGTTATCAGTATTTTATTCTTTTGTCTCAATGTTTTCAAGCTTTTTTCAATATATAAGTTAAGTCGGTATAGGCTAAAATAACAGCTTAGTGGATTCTCTTTTAGTTGCATGTCTAGTACAGGATAAATTTTGCTTGTTACACAAGAATCCATTCCTTCAATGTATTTTCCCTATATTTGATCACTTTTCATTCTTGGACATATAGCATGGGAAATGCTACATTTTGTTTTAGCATCCAATAATTGCCAATAAAGTATATTGATAAACAAATTTACAGATCTTTTCTCCTTGTCAAGTATCCCGCACACCTCTGTGAGATATTTCACACCTATTTCCCACCCCACTTCCTACAACTGTGATAATGTGTCATCACCTAACTATCACACCTAATTATTGGCCTGTTTGTAGCACTTTGTGGATTGTTTGGTCAACATGTGTTGTACGATAATCTTTTAATAGCTTGCTACATGCTGGTGACCAGAATTTTCATTCTCTTTTTGTCGTAATAATTTAAACCAACAATCTTATGATATAACCAAGTTCTGATGTCCATTTCAAATTATCTTCCCTGAATCTATGATATATTCTGGATAAGAGCATAGAGCCTTTTGGAATTTCTATGTTTTGCTGAAGCCATAGCCATAAATTGACATTTTTTTTAGACATCTCAACAGAAAGATTTGAGGAAACTTTATTGAAATGGAAGAAAATGGTTGTCCCATTCATGGTCGCTCTGCAAGGGTAGCTACAGTCTGCTATGAAAGAGAACAGCATGGATCTTGATCAGACTGAGTGATTGCACAGGCTGATCTGGATCCAGACTGGTATCTAATTTCACAATTTCCACCAGATTCAGATATTTCTCCTTAACCCTATCCCACACAAGACCTGGTTTTGACATCCCTAATACAAAATGCTTGGGAAAACATTAAGACAAAAGAAGAAAATGCTGATAACCAGTATTTTCTCCTTTTGCCTCAATATTTTTCCTGCTATGATTTACACAAATATTTTCTTAATAACCTTCCATTTTGTTGTCTATGGCAGCTTTTGGATCTGTCAATTCTACAATTTGGCTGTTTGGGAAAGAGTAGATTGATGGTAATGGTTGAAGGAAAAGGATAAAACACACACTCACCTCCCCAGTAGAGGGGACAACATCAGCTGAGAGAGAGAAGGCTGTGCCGACACGTCGACGGATCTGCGGGGGCTCCTCGCCCGCTACTAGAGGGGTTTCTGCTGGCAGATGGCCCGTTAACTCCTGTAATGATAAAGGGAGGGAATTAAATTAGCAACTTGTCAGATGAATATTGGATAAGTGTGATGTTTTGATGCAACAGGTTGCTGCATTATTGATAACAAGATTGTTTATCGTTTTGTTTATCAATCTATTACTAGACCACAAAATATTCGACATTAAAGATAACAATTTCAAGTGAAATTTACATGCAGTCTTTCAGAGCACAAAACAATTGTGGAAAATGAAGAAATTGTTTGTCACAAGCAATTTCTTCATTTTCCCCCAATGTTTTTCGTAGCTTTAATCTAGTTGGACACCGAAAGGTGTCATTTTGTTAATAGGTTTTCCAACTTCTTCATTTCTAATTCAAGATGCCAAAAACTAAAATGAAACATTGTAAGAAAAGATTACATAATACAATATGGAAATTACCAATTCCTTTGCACAATCTTGGTCACAATGACATGTATCTTTTTTGTACATAAAGCTTATCTGGTCTAACCAAACAATCATTTCAACCATTCAGGGGAAATAATCTGTTTAGTTAAGGCTTAAATTGGCTCACAATGGCCCATTAAGACAGGAAATGGATTATCAACCTTTTTGAATCCGCAAAAAAGTCCTTCAATTTATACCAACCCTTTTCAAAGGGAAAACGCTAATTTTAGTATGCACCAATTTTCATCTTTTTCATCAGTTTTTTTTAAAACATTAAGGGAAAAGAAAATACATTTTGGGACGAAAATTCATAATTTGAGTCTTGTCAGCATGTTCTTTTTTCGTATAGATTCCTATTCCCCCTTTCAAAGGCCGAAAGTTAGAAATCCCTGATTTTGAGATACGGATAATACCCCACCCCCCTCCGAGTAAACCTTGATCTGTAAAACCCCAATCAAAAGGACAATGGTAGTTATGTTATCAACTTGCTTTTTTGTACAAAATCAAACATTTAATCAACAAGACAATCTTTTTGTACGGACATTATCACTAAATCAACATTTTCTTTTATCCTGTACATCCCTTTTGACCTTGTCCCAAAATTGCATTACCTGATGTAAAGAGATTTTTATATCCTTGGTCCATGGATTTAAGAAGCTTATCTAAAAGTACTTCAGAAGTAAAACATAACCTTGAGATTGGAATATTGAGATTCGACTAATTTGCATAAAAACAATGGCATTTTATAGTGACAGAAAGGAAGGTGCATTTGATTATTTCATTGTTAAAATGAACATCCTTTTTATGATAACCTATTACCATATTTTCGATGCAAATGAGTTCATTTTCGTAAATTAATTGCCATTCATAAATTTGAAGGGAAGGGTATTTTTATCACCTTTCACAATTACATACCTATGCAAATTGTAAAATTTAAACAAAACTGCTCTTGTATAGAAAATGATTTCAGCTACTTTTGAAAATGTTGTAACTACAACTCTACAAATCTGTAGTTACGACATTTTCGAATGTAACTTACAATAATTGTGTAAAGATGTTTATCATTATGATCAGACAAGATCTTCCATGTAGATCTTGTTATTTCATCTAATTCACGTAATTGAATCAAAAGGGCCTGATCCCTTATTTAGACCCATTATTTTGACTGATAGCATCTGGAATTACATTAAATGAAAATATCCCTTAGCTTTCAATTTTTCACCTTTCAAAGGTAATACTGTCACCCATGGCACTATTTTCAATCTTTTCTTCCTTTTTTTCCAAAATGGCAAAATTCAGTCTACTTCAATTTGAAAGTTGTTGCAGCTGATGACCAAAAGTTTACATGTATATATAGTGCAGAAAATTGTGAGGCATACAGTTAATAAGCATTTTCTTCTTTAGCTTCAATGTTTTCTCATGTCATTTCAAACCCAGGTCTTTTTTGGAAAGGGTTTGCATCCTTCTCAATGGCTTAGTTCATAATGCAGTCAGCACCTTGGCTTAACCCTTTCCCAAACGGCTAAATTTTATGGTGATCCACTTCAAAAACTTCCACAAATGACAAAATGGATGTTATTAAAGATAGGATTTGTGTAAAATATGGCATAGAAAATATTGAGACAAAAGGAGAAACTGCTGGTTATCAGCAGTTTCTTCTTTTGTTTCAATGTTTTCCCAAGCCTTTTGTATTAGAGCCGTCAAAACCAGGTCTTGTTTGGGAAAGGGTTAAATTAAGTCTCATCTAAAAGACCCAAGGCCAACATGTCAAAATGGTGGAAAAGGAACAAAAAAAATAAAGACACCTACCCCCTCTTTGATACATAGCAACTTGAGTTCTTCAGTTTTCTTTTTGAGTATTTCTTCTAGAGCCTCGCGCCGGGCCTTCAAGGCCGAGTACATCTCTCTCTGTACCTTGGCTGTGTCAGCAGGGTCAAAGTTCACTGGAAATAGAAAGGAGAAATACATGAATATAGAGTCAATATCGTTTTGCACACCCATTACCACACACTGACTTTTTTGACTCCCCACATGATAATGGCTTTCGAAATCATTGTGGAAAATGAAGAAATTGCTTGTGACAAGCAATTTCTTCATTTCCCACAATGATTTCTACCCCAAAGGCCATCAAATTTTAAATTTCATGCAATTGAAATTGTCGTCTGCACCATCTTTGAATTTGGATTACCCTAAAATTGTCGTTTGGGAAAGGGTTAAATCTTTCTCTATCATCAAGATTTTGACATAATCTGTAAAGCAGGAAAATCATTAAGGGAAAAGCAGAAATTGCTAATTATCAGCAATTCTTTTCTCTCAATGTTTTACCAAAATATTTCTATTAGCAACATCAAAACCATGACTTCAAAGCATACAATAGTACATGTATTACAAATTTATAACAGATTTATGGATTTAGTTCAATTTTGAACAAAAGTAAGACTAAATAGATCAATTAAGTCAAAATCAACATAATCTAGCGTGACATACCCTTGATAAAAGTCATCCTATTAATTCAAATTTCAAATCCAGTATGATCGTTAATATATTTATAGTAAGATTTTTATGCAAGTTTCACATGGGAAATCACACGATAATATTGATAATATTAATAACTCCTCCACTCATGTAGCGGATTTCTATTTTAAGTAGCGTGAGTAGGTTGGTTGGTTTTTTGTTTACTTCTACTTTTGACTGTCAACTAGGTGTTTCCCTATTTATTTAACCACTATTTACTATTAACGCTCATATGACGTTGTATGAAGCTAAACAATTTATAATCCTTTGAAAAACAATCCTAATTTTATATCTCCTTGAACTCATGCAATTTCAAAGAATTGGTATTGACGGAAAGGAAAATAAGTACAAGTTTTAGTAGCAAGCATTTTGTTTACTATCAACAATGTTTAAAACATTTCCCAAACAATACATGGTTTTGATGTCCCTAATACAAAGGGCTTGAGGAAAAAGAAGGCAAAAGAAGAAAATGCTGATAACCAGCATTTTCTTCTTTTATCTCAATATTCTCCTTGCTACAACAAACAATCCATTGAGAAATTTAAGCCTGTTTTATCCTCTGCACCTCAATTCAAATTGAAAGTCTAAAATTTGGCTGTCTGGGTTAAAATGCTTGAAAAGATGAAAACTATGAGAGAAACATATAGATCAGAAGTTTTTTCATCTCAAACAATGTTTTCTGAAACATAATTTCACATTAAAATTATTATTTGAGAAAGGTCTCTCATCAAAGACACATCAGAAAGGTTAATTAGTTCTAATGCATTTGAAATGCTCACGACTACATGATTTATGTTGTAACTAATGATAGAAATGTCGACATGACAAAATACTTTGTCATTCTATGTCACATGTTTTATGGTGACCAAGTTATACCACCATTATGAAAGGACAATGTTCAATTATTTTCTGGAGATGATGTTTAACTCTGCTTAGAATGACAATCTGTATTTCAAAGCCAATCTTAGAGATAATTCCGATGAGTACACAAAACACAATTTTTCATGAACAACAAATGAAATATTACATTTTGATGATATAATAATTACACTTGTCTACCTTCAAGTTTTGCAAAAATTGCAAACGATTAACAATGTTATCGTCAGCAAAATGTGCTGTCTTCTCCCATGCAGTAATGTACAAGAATTTGATTTGTTCAACATTTGACTTCTTTGGAACATCAAATCCACCAAACAACCCTTTTCAGATAATTTTCCATGAATCATAAAAAGGGTAATTTCCAGAGGTTAATGTACCTGAATAGCCATAAAATTCCAGCATCATTATCTAGCAGAACAGGTGAGGTATAGCAGCAATTTGTATCAGCATGTATGTTTATCTTGTCTACATCAACAATAACATACAGTTACTGGAGGAGATACCATGAAACCCTTACAAAAAGTACATGTTTTAGCCATCAATATTAGAGGAGTGTGCTTGGGTTCATCTTCGGCATGTCCCTTACTGTAAGAGGAAATTATCAAACTCTACATTGTAATTGGAGGGTTCACTCATTTGGTTGTATAATACAATTATAATAATAATGGTACATGTTTACAAAATTTTACCCATGTAAACAAGGGAAAAGCATTGAGGGAAATTGTAAGTTTATTTCCTTCCTCAATCGCTTAAAAAGTATATTGTCTCTCATTTTTTCGGTTTCTCAAATGAATACCATTATTTCACTAAAACAATACATCAATATAACTTCCTTGCATGCTGACATATGTAGGAAGTATTAACATTACAAATTGTCAGTCTGTACAACATGTTTTACTGTATATCATATCAAATTTTCAGTACCCCCAATATATCAACCTGTCATAGCATCAACTACCTGACAAAACAATTTGTACCTATCTTGTTACATATTGTCGCTTTTCGGCGAAAACCTTGTAACTGCAGCTTGTTTAAAGCTGCAGTTACAAGGTTTTCAATGAAAAAAGACAATATATTGTAAATTATTTTGTATAAATCAATGAATGCTAATTTTCCATCACCTGAATTTCTTAAATACTGTTCATAAAGTTTTGTTATAAAAATTGCATCTTTAAAGTTACCAAAAAGGAGAGCATTTTCTCCCTTTCTACCCCAGCCTATGCAATAACACACAATAACTGTGAGCAAAAAGTGGTGTAAACTCATGCAAGAATCCTTAAAATTCATTTTCATCACAGTAATATTCAACCCTGTCTGTTAAAGTGGGGTAAGAAAGTACATGTTTTCTGCAGAAAATTTTATACTTTGAACCTATTAAAGATAATGCTTATCAGTGTTGAAAAATGTGGAAACCACCACTTCAAAGCAACTTAAAATTGGGGCACATTTATTCAATTTAGATTGTTCTCAAGTGCCAAAAACCAAGTTCATTTCTTTTTTTTTGTTTTGTATATCTTTAAATGTACTCTTTTCATTTGAACCATTACATCATGCCCTTTGGTTCAATTTTCATTGAACTAAAATACAAAACAGCACTACCATAAATCTTGCACCATTTTTATGGAAATATATTATAAATTCTTTTATTATAGCCTTAGGCTGGACCTTTTGTACCTACATATAAAATTTGCAATAAAATATGTAATAAATTCTTATAATTTCATTCAATATAAAATGTTATTAGTGTCTTTTAAAAAAGTTACATCAAAGCTCACCTGATTTTATTCCCAATTGTTTTGGTCGAACATTTGTTGTGGCAGAGTCAATGCTCTCCATTTTCAACAAGTCTTTAGGAAGCACAGTTCCCCACTCTTCCATTATTGTACATAAACTTTCTGATGACGGCATTTTGTCTTTTTATAAACTATTTCCATAACTCACAACAGAAAATCCATGTTTTTTGTTATTTCCTTTCTAAAATAGTAGTTTATCAAAGTAATCAAACTTGTAATCCTATCTTTCTATATCTTTCAAATATGTGTGGTCTAGGTGGTTCCTTTAAATTTGTATGGTCCATTTAATTTTGTCCACAGATATTAACACATTTTCTGGTCGATGTAAATTATTTCATCTCAAGCTATCAATCTGCCAAAGTACTCAAGACTGAGTTAATTAGTCCAGGTTACACCATGGGGTAACTCTAAATTAAATCCAATCAACCACTGGTTAACAAATTAGTTAACATGATCACAAAGTTTTCCTGTCAGTTTTGTCTGAGCTTCTATGACTGAGATCTGTAATTCATCAACTGGCTGTACAGCCAATTTGTGTGACTCCCAAGTGAGAACCAATCCACACCTTGATGGGGTCCCAAGTGTTGCACTGTTTTTAGCACCAATTATCAACTAATTAAACACTTTTGTGATAACATTCCATTACATCCAATATCCAAATAGGTAATAATTTCACCAAGTACAAGTGTTTTCTATTTAACTATGTGAAACAGTGCCTTGCTAATATTTTAACTTCAGATAATAATTTTAAAACAATTAATCTATTGTCTTGTGAGAATTAAATTGTAAAAGTTTGTAAATGATATATAGAATCTTGTCACTGTATAGTCAAACACAATACAAGAAATTTCCCCAAATTGTAAAAATGTATCTTTTGTATTTTTACATTGTTTCAAGCATTCAAAACCTTTCAAATGCTTGGGTGACTTTCTTCAAATTTCTGCAAGTCTTTTGAAATAGTGTCAGGAAATATAAATCATTCTGTAATCAATGTGAAACTTGAGCCAATCTCTTTTCTCCTTTTACAGTCATCTAATACAATGTAATCCTTTTTCAAAGCAATTTAATCATCCAAATTCACACTTCTTCTAAGTCCATTACTAAGTTATTTACTATCTATATTTCATCAAAGACAGCAATAATATCAGTTCTGATAGCAATATCCTTTATTTGCACCAAAATCCAGTTGTTGTGTCAAAATACATTAACAAACTGCAAGCTTAAGTCAGTCTAATCCATCGCTCTATAACCGATGCTTGATCTATCTATAATACAATGAAACACCTTATTTCACATTCAACACATGTGGTATTAGCCCACTTCCTCTCTATTTATTTCAATCATTCATGTTTCACTAGCAGTATTTTTTACTATGTAAATCCTCTTTACCTTGGTAGACCTAGTCAACTGACTACCTGACTCACAATGAAATCCCTATCTTATAAAATAGCTTCTTGCTCTAGTTTAGTTCATTATGTATAATCTCAGACCACTGTCTCTGCTTGCCTTCTTGATTCATCAAAACAGATAAAAATTAGATAACTTAGGCGGGTGGTGTTTCAATAAGGTAGAGGGATTGTGGCCAATGTCTGAACATCCCCAATTTTACGAGCCAATGAATAGGGGTATAAATTTTGCCCTCAAGGTAATGTTTGAAAGGTAACATTAAGTAATATTTTGTCACATGTAATGTAGATACAATAATTTGATATTGAAATAATTTAGGCTTCATTGAAACAATTAATAAATGGGAAGTTTTGCGATGCAAATTATTCAGTTCTTCGCCTAGATACATTGACAGCGAAAATTGACTACAAACTAATAAGCTGATCTTTAAAAGTTACAATCTTTGGCAGCCAGTGAAGTCTAACACTAGTCTACATTTCATTCTGATCTACTCTTTTATGCTTATCCTCATTTACCATAAACAGATCATCCATATCTAATATTACTAATCATTTGTAACAAAGTTTTGTTTTTAAAAAGATTTTATAATTCTTAGAGACTCTTCTGAATTCCAAGTATTATTCTTAATCTACCAAATTACATTAATATTAGCTGACTGGCTGTGATGTAATGCTTAGGTTAATCACATTGCTTGTGATGTAACATAGTTTAAGACCAAGAACTGTTTAGTAATACAGAGATTCTGATTTTACTACCACTGGTTTGTGAAAGGGTGAAATAACTTGCAGAGATAACCTGTCAAGGTGTCAATTGATATGATAATGACAAAATAACATTACAGACTAGGTGGTCTGACTATATTTGCTAATGTCAATACTTTGGTCAAGTGTAATGTCCTGCCTCAAACAGCCACTGGTTTTGAAGTTACTTACAAGAATATTTGGGAAAACATTGAAGTAAAAGGAGAAAATGCTGATACCCATCATTTTCTCCTTTTCTCACAATGTTTTCTCTGGAACAGGTAACATGTGTTAATAAGGTGTCAAATGATATGATAATGACAAAATAATGTCACAGACTAGGTGGTCCTATAAATCTGCTAATGTCAATACTTAGTTCGAGTGTAATGTCCTGCCAAGCTAGTTCATTACAGACCCCTCCTAAACAATTCCAATTTGAATATCTCTATTAGAGAAAGTTTAAGAAAACATTGAGGGAAATGGAGAATATGCTGATCACAAACATTTTCTTGTGCTCCCTCATTGTTTCCCCACTCTAAAACATTCATGTATGGTAACAAGAGACATTGATGTCCGTATCAGACTGACCATAACTTTTCTGTTTTCGAGAAAGGATTCAAGTTTAATGTCCTTTGCGATATTTTGACAAATTGACCTTTCAAGTGTTTTTGCAAATAAAATCTAGGGATTAACCTAAAGTTGATTTTCATAAAGCCAAAAACAATAATCAATGCCAATGTTTTAATTAATCTATGATATCTATCAAATCAATCAACTGAAATACATAACATTGAGGGAAAAGATTGAAATTGTTTCAATAAGCAATTTCTTCCTTATCTACCTATGTTTCTCCTGTCTGTGGAAAATGAATCCCGCTATTTCCTACTTATTTCAAATGTACATTTGTATAATTATCATAAATTTGATGTCCCTAAATGAAAAGAAAATATTGAGACAAAAGAAGAAAATGCTGATTATCAGCATTTTCTACTTTTGCCTCAATCTTTTTCATGCCAAATTTTGAAAATTTTATCTTTATCAACACTCAGATTGTCATCTGCAGCAGCAAGCAATATTGAACACTAATATTCTTTTTGAAAGAGATAAATTAATGATAATTTACCTAATACAGTAATGATTTCTTTTTCCATCTTTGCAGTGAGAGAAATATTCAGTCCACTAGCAACCCTCATTATTCAGATAGTGATGCTACTGTGCGTCAGGAAGTAAAATGACCTCACATAATCCCAGAGGACACAATCAGTGTCATACCAACAGATATACAACACTACTGTCAAAGTTTGGTGTGAAACTGTGAAACTATCAGCTAGGCTATCAGTAACTTATAGCTAGACTATCAGGCTAAACAACAACAGTCTATCAAAGCTGATAAGCTACAAACAAACTGTTTATAACAAGTCTATTTCTTTACAGCAAACAAGCAACCTTTCTCAAATAGAGTGAAATACTCAGAATCTCAATATGTCAACAGATAGCAATGTTTTGAAAGTGTGCTACAGAAATTTTCAAAATCCTTTTTATATACTTACAATCAATTTCAATTAATTGTCTTAATTATTTGATCAGCCAATAAAACGAAGAGAATCAAAATTAATTTCTTAATTAATCATTTCCAATAAATTGACAAATTGGTGAAATAATTATCAAATTAATTTCAAGTGAACCATCATTATAATTGATATGGAAGACAATTTAAGTAAATTGAAACAATTTCATTTAAATTGCTATTTTTGAATGAACAGGAAATGAAGTACTAATAAAGACAATTAAGTACACAATTTGTATTTCCCTTCCTAGGGCAATATTCGTTTTTGAAAATACAGTTGAACAAATATATTTGGACACTAGATTATAGTAAAATTAAACAAATAATATTTGTAAAATCTTTTTAACAACTTGAAATGTAAAATTCTACAGAAACATCTATGCAAATATTAGTACTTTCTAAGATCAAAATAAAATATTCTAGAGAAGTCCAGACCAAGACAACTACCATCCATTTCTCCTTTTTATTCAATATTTCCTCCATCTGCAGAATTTGCTGTCTGCTATGAGAAATATTACAGTGACATGTGGAAATACGAAAACCTTTAGTGAAAAGAAGAAGAGATGTTTCTAATGAAAACTTTCTCCTTCACTAAATTTTTTATCCAAAGATCAAATTTTTATTAAAGGGACATTTCATTTCCATTTCGTTTTTTAAAGTTATTGACTTAATGTCTTGATGTCAAGATTTGTTATATAAAAGGAAGAGGGAACGAAAAGAGCTGTTTCTCTTCTTCATTCAACAAATCCCAAAGCAACACAATAAAGATAAAAATTCTAACCTTTTCCCAAAAAAAGAAAAAAAATATGTCCCAAATAGAAGGGGGCTTTGAAAGACATTGAGGAAAAAGAAGAAAGTGCTGATTACAAGCATTTTCTCAATTTGCTTCAATATTTTCTATGCAATTCTGTTCAAAATTTTTTGCCATTAACCCTTTCCCAAACAAAACATGGTTTTGACATCCCAAATAGATTTGGCTTGGGAAAACATTGAAGCAATAGAAAAAAATTCTGATAACCCGCATTTTCTTCTTTTGCATCAATATTTTCTATGAAATTTCATTCACAAACTCTATCTTTATCAACAACATCAATTTTGTTGTCTGCAGAAGCTTTCCAACTGCAACAATCCAATCAATTTTTGCCATTTAACCCTTTCTCAAACAAGACCTGCTTTTGACGTCCCTAATAGAAAAGGCTTAGGAAAACATTGAAACAAAAGAAACTGCTGATAACCAGCAGTTTCTCCTTTTGCTTCAATTTTTTCTATCAAATTTCATTCATAAATTATATTTTCATCAACATCAATTTTGTTGACTGCAGAAGCTTTCGAGCTGCACCAATCCAATCAATTTTTGCCATTTAAGAAAATGATAAAAGAATAATGTGGAAAAAAGATAAATTTTCCTACCTCCAACAATCATCATCTTTGCAGGTCAAGAAATAATTCCAGTATAGCACAAAAATTACAACAGACAATATAGCACTTAGCTTCCAATAAACAATCTATAGATAATAAATCACAAATCCAGAAGTGTGTTTATTTAAGGACTACTCCAAACCACTTAACTGACCAATCAGTGACCAATCACTGGTCAATAATCTCTACTAATCCAACATCAAAGGGATTCTTTAACTCCAATAATTACAAGTGATTGGTAGGTGTTATTAAACAATATGGATGACTTCAAAGGGGACAAGACAATAGAACAGTGCTTGCAGTAGCACTTCAAGCAGAGTCAATTATGGATAATCCTGCTACTTTAAAATCATGAGGTGATTATCATTATAATTGTTGATAATTTGATAAACATGCTTTTTGATTATCAAGATGAAAAGAATGTAAATTTCAAAAGTAGCAAACAATACAAATTCCTGTAAGTCTGAATTTGATTTTTTTAAAACTTATTTTATTCATCAATAACAGCTATAATCCCAAACTTATTTTTTTTACTTATAATAAATCTCAATAAATGCAAGATAAAAGACATTTCTACAACAGTGAATTGAATAAATGAGGGATCTCGTGAGAAAACCTGCCTTAATGACATGACGTGACGTCGCCGTAAAAGCCGATTAAAGTTAGGTCAACGTCGCGCAATTTGACGCGCAAAATCACGACACAAATCTTGTTCCTATCAAATTACAACAATACGGTATTTCTTTGGTCTACAAATTCCGTGTTTTATGAATAGGTTGATATATTATATGACAACTGTTGAAATGTATTCAAAAGCTGAAAACTGTATTAACTAGAAGACCTGAAGGTCTTGAATCGCTCCACAGGCCTGAGATTATTTTAATATTTAATCCAAGTGTTGATTAGATAGTGAAAACAAAGTCACAATTAGCATTTTTTTCAAATTGAAAGGCATATAACTGAGGATTTATCTTCCTATCGAGCTAAGAATCACACTAATGCAAGATCCTAACTTCGTCTACATCATGTTTAAGTTTTGAAGTGCTTGTTCAATATTTGTAGATATACAGAGAGTAAAAACAAAGTCGAAAATAGCAAATTTGTCAAATTCTAGGGCAACATAAAACAGGATTCAAGTTTCAGATGCTGCTGAAAATTATATCCATGCAAGATCTTTTGGCCGGTAAGATTATGTGAAAGTTTATATTGATTTGGAGATATTTATGGCTGTTTGAGTAAAAATAAGGTCAAAAATGGTAATTTTGTCAATTTCAAGGGGACATAACTCATGATGTAAAATTCAGATTAAGCTGAAAATTACACTCTAGCAAGAACTTATGTTCACAAATATTGTGTCAATGTCCTGTCTTGATGGGTCAATATTTGTAGTAGCTAGAGTGAAAACAAAGTCAAAATAAAGCCGAAAATGACTATTTTTTCAATTTCAAGGGCACATAACTCATGATATAAAATTCAAATCAAGCTGAAAATTGCACTCAGTCAAGATCTTATTGTCACCAACATTTTGACCAAGTTTTGTCCTGATTGGTCAGTATTTGTAAGTGCTAGAGTGAAAACAAAGTCAAAACAGCCATTTTTTAATTCAAGGGCAGATAACTCCAGACTTTCTGGTTCAATCAGCATTAATTGAAGGAATCTGATAGAGGACCACCCAAGGATCATTACTGTGAAGTTTGATTGAAATCCATCCAGTAGTTTCTGAGGAGAAGATTTTTAAAGAAAAAGTTGACGACCGGACGCACGGACGGACGCACGCACGCACGACGGACACAGCGCCATGACAATAGCTAAAAACTGAAAATTACCTCTTCTTTCCGGGGATTGGCGACAGTCTTCGATGCATCAAGTGCAACCGTGCAATTTTAAAATTAAGAGATGTTGACTACACTCAGATCGCTCTGATTTTAGAATAAAATAACACATGTATAGATCTACGAAGTAAGCGTAGCTGGGGTGTTGATGATTCACCATTTATAGTCCAAATTTGGCTTTAAAAACAAATAAACAAACTTAGATCTACCTGTCAGAATCGATCTTTCCTAGTTGCAAATTGCAATAAATGATTCTCCGAAACGAATCTTGATCTGGATTTCACAAATCAGTACATCATCAAGTTTGTGGCTACGGTATCGTAGCTAGACATTCCATTTAAGCATTTTGAATAATTTCTAATAATCATCCATCACTGACATTTCCACATGGATACACAAAAAGTAAAGTAAAGATGACGTCACATCAAGTGTGACCTAGAAACACTAGTTTACACTCAGGGGATAGTTATGAATATCTTAAAGGGTAAGGGCCGAGTTAAAGATCTCTAGATTTAACAAGAAGGAAAAATGTTTCACACAAACGTTTTTCTGGTATCATTGTTTACCCAGTTGATATAGAATAACTACGATGCTCTCGATTTTCCTTCACACTTCCCACAACAAAGAAAACTGAGGGTAGTCCAATGTCAATGTTGATGCAAAAATCAAAACATTTTTTCTTTCATTGTTTTATTGAAAATAGAGTTTCTTCAATGCTTAATAAATAATACTTGAAGGAAAAATGCTTGTTAATTAAGACTTTTAAACCAATATCGTAAAGAGTTGGCAAAACAGGAACATGTTTTGAATGGGGTTGAAAGACCGACATCAAAACGTTGACTGTTGCTGTTCCAGTGTAGAAAAAGAATTCCACTTTTTTGTTGGTGAATACCAAAAATTGACATAACAATGTCACTGCATTGGTGCTGCTTGTAGAAGAATATGTTATTCAACCAAAAATGGAAATGGAAAACAATTGTTGAAGGATAAGGAGAAATGCTGGTGAGTAGCATTTTTTTTTTCATTTCCATTAATGTTCTCCAAAACATTGCTCTAATGGTTGCAAAAACCATTCATGTGAATGAAAGTCAGTGTTGAACAGCAAAATTGTTAGCAGTTTCTTTTGATCTTTCAAAACTATCCTAAACTATCCCATGGATTTGATTTGACAGTTGTACATGTAGGCTATGTGTGACGTATGTGTGACGTCATTTTATCCAGACCTGCACATGGCTGTTTTCAACCCCTTTCCCACAGTGCACAAATTTTAGGATGATCTTATTCAAAAGTTGTTGCAGACAACAAATGAATGTTTTTCTAAGCAAAACATTTGTGTACAATTAAGATCTAAGAAAGAAAATATCAAGGCAAAAAACTTTTGTCTCGGATATTTTCCAAAAACCAATCTGTTAGGAATGTCAAAATCAGGCCTTGTTTTGGAAAAGGTTAACACAATTGGATTTTCAATGCTGTTGAAGAGATTGGCATCGATGTTCAATCCCAGTTTGTAAGTTATATTCTCTGTTGACGGTTTGAAATTTTTATGTAGGCTACACCAGAGAAAGAAGGCCTAGATCAACCACCTTAATTAAGTACTGTAAAAGTCTATTTATTCGCTAGGACTTAATTTTCGCTAATTTTCGCGAGTAGGCCCTCTCGCGAATTTATCAATTTCGTGAATATATCAGTCTCAGAATGCCGGAGATTGCCGATGGTTCTTCGGAATCCGGAACATTCCGAAATTTTATATGTTCATTTAAACACTTCAAATCGGTAATTTTGATCGTTACCCACCTTTCAATGTATGGACGATGCAATTAACATCATAATGTTATACAAGAGGACCATGATGGTCCTATATCGCTCACCTGAACCAAAATGATATAAGCAACACTTTTCTTCATTTCAAAAAATATTTATGACTTTAAGACTGAAAACGAACTTATGGTCAATAACATTGTGAAAATCGAACTCATCCAAGATTTCATCGGCACATTGTGTCCAAGATTTGTCTTGTTTGATAAATAATTGTAGATTCTGGAGTATAAACAAGGTCGAAAACAGCCGAAAACAGCAATTTTGTCAAATTCAAGGGCACATAACTCTCGACTTTCTAGTCAGATCAGGCTGAAAATCAAATTCATCCGAGATCTTATGATATCCAACATTGTGTCCAAGATTTGTCTTAATTGATAAATAATAGTAGATTATAGAGTGTAAACAATGTCAAAAACAGCCGAAATCGGCAATTTTATCAAATTCAAGGGCACATAACTCTCCATTTTTTATCAGATTGGACTGAAAATCAAACTTATCCAAGATCTTATGGTCTCAAACATTGTGTTCAAGTTTTACTCTTAATTGATAAATAAAAGTAGATTATAGAGTGTAAACAATGTCAAAAACAGCCGAAATCGGCAATTTTATCAAATTCAAGGGCACATAACTCTCACCTTTCTGGTCAGATCAGACTGAAAATCAAACTCATATGAGATCTTATGGTCTCCAACCATGTGTCCAAAATTTGTCTTGATTGGTCAAAAATTGTAGATTCTAGAGTGTAAATAAGGTCAAAAACAGTAAAAAACGGCAATTTTGTCAAATTCAAGGGCTCATAACTCTCATCTTTCTGATCAGATAAGACTGAAAATCAAACTCATCCCAGATCTTATGATCCCCAATATTGTGTCCAAGTTTTGGATTGATTGATCAATAATTGTAGATTCTAGAGTGTAAACATCGTCGAAAACAGCCAAAAATGACAATTTTGTCAAATTCAAGGGCAAGTAACTCTCGACTTTCTGATCAGATCAGACTGAAAATCATACTCATCCGAGATCTCATGGTCCCAAACATTGTGTCAAAGTTTTGTCTTGATTGATGAATAATTGTAGATTCTAGAGTGTAAACAAGGTCAAAAACAGCCGAAAATGGCAATTTTGTCAAATTCAAGGGCACATAACTCTTGTCTTTCTGGTCAGATCAGACTGAAAATCAAACTCATCCGAGATCTTATGGTCTGCAATGTTATGTCCAAGATTTGTCTTGATTGATCAATAATTGTAGATGCTAGAGTGTAAACAATGTCAAAACTAAGTATTTTTCACATTCAAGGGCAGATAACTCCTGACTTTCTACTTCGATCTGACCCATAATCAAACTCATCCGAGATCTTATGGCCATACATGTTATGACCAAGTTTGGTCAAGATTGGCTTATATTTGTAGATGCTAGAGTGTAAACACGAAATTGTGGACGGACGGACGGACAGACAGACAGACAGACGGACGACGGACAAAAAGTGACCACAATAGCTCACCTTGAGCACTTCGTGCTCAGGTGAGCTAATAATTATGATGATATACATGATTACAAATGCAAAGTATATTTGTTACATGTGTTTTCCTAGAATATGGTCGTAAAGGGACGACCTCTTTATCGTTTACAATTCAGAAATACAGTACATTTGAAAATGAAGCAGTTACGTTCTTATGTTAATCAGTTTTTGTCATACATGTAGGGACAATACATGTATTGTCCTTTTAACTGTTACAGATGAAAAGGTGTGAAAACAATTATAAAGAGAAGACAGGTGTGATAAACATTTTGTCAAACCATCGTTTGTGTATTTATCGGGGTTAAACGGACATGTACGGAATATAACGATGCGAATATTTCCGGAAAACAACGGAAATACCCGAGCTTTAAATCAAACACGCGCGAATTCATAAACTCGCGAATAAATCCCAGACAACGAAATCGCGAAATGTTGAGCTCGCGAAAATAAAGACTTTTACAGTAGCCTAGAAATCCTGCCAACCTCTTTATGCCTATGATGTTTCATAATCACAGCTTAGGCCTACATCTATGTCTAGGCCTATAAAACAGTAGCTTCACAGGCCAAAATATTTGAAAAGTAATTAAGTAAATGTCGAATTTCATAAAACTGTAGATTAGCCTAATTGCATAATCTTAAAAGGTGCAGTTTAAGATGCGTCACATAAATTCATGTTTCAGCCTTCTCTGAAATAGCATAATCCTGAACTGAAATTAAAAGCCTTTTTTGTAGGTAACATTTAGGTCTACAACTACAAAACACAGTATATCTAGGCCTACTACTTTTAACATAGAAATCCTCGAGGGAAAAGAAGTAAATTGATAATTTCATCAGCATTTTTTACACTGTCATTCTGTCGGGTATTCCGAACCAGTTCTTAGCCTAGTGATAGCTTGTTTATTTCCCGACCAAGACTCTAGTTTTGGAGGGGTTCAGTCTATCAGACTGATTAACATATTTGCTGACAATCTGAGATCTCTTTTCTATAAAACATGTTAATGTATTAAAGTCGTTTGTGGGCAATTGATACATATGACATTATGATTCCATTTTGATGTACTTTGAGATGTGAATTGCCCGCTGGAAAGGTATTATTATTATTATTATTTTCTGAAAATGATTTCCGACCGCACACTTCTTAGATTTAAGCCTAACTTCAATCTAAATATTAAATCCTTTCCGAAACAACACTATTTAAGCTAATCCAAACTGAAGGGAGTTGCAGACGAAAAACTAAATGCTTAAACTGTAGGGATCTCCAGAATGTAGCAGAGAACGTTGTTATCTTTTCCTGCAAGATTTTCTACAACCAACAAGTATTTAACATTATACATGTCGTGGGATCGTCACAAAGTGTCATACCTTAGAAATGTAAAAAAAATTAAATAAAAGTAAAAAATAACCGCAGAGTCTTTTGGGATATATTTTGTCTCTAAATGTTTTTTACTTGACTGGTTGATCACTTTGATGAACGACATTTGTCGCGTCGAAGAATACGGCGGCGAACACTGCGTTTTTGACACTCCAGATAAGATTTTCAATGGACGAGCGTTAAAGGCAAAAAGAAAAAAAAAACAATCTGTACTGTCATGACAGTATAGACTATAGTGGTAGATGTTGTATGCCCTATTGTTATTATATTTATTCCAGAGTCATGGAGGCGACACATTGTAGGCCTACGTCTTAAAAATGAACGTCATTGACGTCACGTTTACAAGTGTGTTCAACAACGTTATCATAGGTTATCGTTTAATATCAATAAAATCGTTAATATTTGTCACATTGAACTAATTATGGTGTCATATGAAAGAAAAATTGTCGTTGCATGAAAATATGCAAAAAAGTGAAAATCGATTTTTTTGTCATTTAGGCAGGTTTTCTCACGAGGCACCTCAAATATATGTAGTGGACCTTTTAATTATTTTAAGAATATGCAGAAAGATAGGACAGTGACTATACAAATTCCTTTACACATGCATGTCTTTAATCTGAAGGCTTGGAACTAATTCTAAAACATTATCCTTAAGTTTTGGAGAAATATAACAGCGACTATAAAATTTCCTGTATATGTGTATGTCTTTAATTTGACAGCTTGGAACCAGTTCTAGAATATTATTCTTAAGATTTGGAGAAACAAAGTGAGGAAAGATGAATTTGGTGATAGCACTGACTCACAAATTGGAGCAGTAGTCTCACTTTTCATACATTCATAAATAATGATATCAAATTTTACCAGATGGCAACATTTTAGACAGCTCCAAATTCAAAGGTGTTGCAAACACAGAAATGGGATAAGAGTTTGAGTTTATTGGGGTTTTATGCCATTTTCAACTGCCAGGGTCATATCACGGCGGCTGGAGCACCAAACCATGGATTCCTGTTGTTTCTAAAACCAGTACTACCTCAACACCCTTACTGAGCCTCCAGCTGCTCGCCCACTTAGGTTAATGATTTCAAACCCGTTGGTGGGCGACAATTTTGTCAGAAAGGGTATTAGCCGCGGCCGGGTATTGAACCCGGGACCTCTCCAATGAGAGGCAGATGTGCTACCAACTGCGCTAAGGCCGGGCCGAAATGGGATTAGATCAACTGGGAGTAAACTGCAAATTTTATGTAAATGAAATGGGTCTATGACATTTCATCGACAGACAAATCATCGACACGACTAATTACCGACACGATAATTGGTAGACACGACAAATCACCGAAAGACAAATCACCGACTGTGTCGTGTCGATTATTTGTCGCATTTTTCGAAGTAACCAATGATCCAAGGTACAATTATTCATACCAAATGATTGTGAAAAGTGGTCTGTATATAACCGCATCCTGCAAGATGACCCAAGAACAACAGACTTTTTAGAGGCGTGGCACCGGCGTTTTTCTACTGTTGTTGGAGTTTCCCATCCCAAAAATTTACAATTTTTTAGAAACTTTATGCTCAGAACAGTCTCATACAGAATTACGAAAAGTTGCTCTTTTGAGAGGAGAAGTTCCCAGACCTCCAAAAAAGTGTGAAATGACGAGAAATCAATATATTATGGAATTAGTGAAAACTTTTGAAACTCGACCAGTGATTGACTTTTTACGGGGAATTGGGCACAATATTGCTTATAAATAGATAAATATCCAATCTGAATAAAAGATAACAGTTTGTCGATGAGTGTCGATGTTTGTCAATTATTTGTCGATCTTTTTTTTAGATGTTTTGTCCTGTCGATTGATTGTCCTGTCGGTAATTAGTCGTGTCGATGATTTGTCTGTCGATGATCTGTCGCGCTCCCAATGAAATAGAACATCTTTGACTTTTCAGGATAGAAAACAATGTTTCTAAGGTCTTAATATTGTAGGGCGTCAAAAGGAATACCCGTCAAGAGACATCATTATGCAGAAATAGGATAAACATCATAAAAGCCTTCTTTGCAAATTGACATTGCAAAAGCAAATTGACACCAATTTTATACATTTGACCCTAAATGACTGGTCTACCAAGTTTCTATTTATTGAGTGAATAACAATAATATATTACCGATCAGAGATAAGAAAGTAGGCTATGACAACGGAAACTCATTATAACACTGATTGACGTAAACAAACTCACTACAAAGAATCGTGAGTCACCAAAATTTTCGCACTTGACACGTTAAATATAGTCAAAATCTCTTCACAAATAGATTGAGTTTCATTATCGGAAGATAGTCAGGGTGATGGCTCTATTGACTTAACATTGGAATGTACACAATGAATTGTCCCCAAAGAAAACTATTGACCATTTCCATAATGATGAAATTTTACCCTGGTCAGGTGATGCGGATGGCATAATAGGGATAGATATTGTGAATATATTGTGGTGAAAATAGATCAGTTTATACCTATGTAGACAATTTTATCATTGCATTTGTCTGAATCTATTACACTGTTTACATGATAAATCAATCCCTATTAAAGGCTTTTATTGTTGCTAAACAATGAAAATATGAACTAGACAGCCCTGGCGGTCTGGACGCGCTCCACAGGCCTGAATTTTGAATTTGACATTCAGATCAAGCTGAAATTTACAAGCATGTAAGATCTTAATGTCAGTAAGATTCTGTTTAAGTTCTGCATTGATTGGTTCATACTTATGGTTGTAAGAGTGAAAATAAAGCCCAAAATGGCAATTTTGTCAATTTCAAGGGCACATAACTCATGATGTAAAATCAGATCAAGCTGAAAATAATACAAAGGCAAGATCTTATGGTCACCAACATTCTGTCCTAGTTTTGTCCTGATTAGTCAATATTTGTAGTTGCTAGAGTGACAACAAAGTCAAAACAAGAGGGCCATGATGGTCCTAAATCGCTCACCTGAATCAATATGACAAGAGTGATAATGGCAATTTTGTCAAATTCAAAGACATGAAACTTCTAAGGACTTTCTGTTAGGAAACAATTAAGTAATAATTTTGTTCCAATCGATCCTGTAAAGTTTGTTGTGAAGAATGATCTCCATCTGATAAGCTAGGTTAATCCCTTCTTATCTGTTTACATAAGATAAACATGGGGCCAGAGCAACAGATAAGAGAAATAGATAAGAGAAATAGGAAAGCCTTTCCTTTTTTTATTATTCATATCCAAACCCTATGTAGAATTTATTTAGCATCCTAGCTTATAGAGGCCGCGGCCTTAGCGCAGTTGGTAGCGCATCGGACCCTCATTCGAGAGGTCCCGGGTTCGATACCCGGCCGCGGCTAATACCCTTTCTGACAAAATTGTCACCCACCAATGGGTTTGAAATCGTTAACCTAAGTGGGCGAGCAGCTGGAGGCTCGGTAAGGGTGTTGTGGTAGTACTGGTTTGAGAAACAACAGGAATCCATGGGTAGGTGCTCCAGCCGCCGCGATATGACCCTGGTAGTTGAAAACGGCGTAAAACACCAATAAACTCAAACTCAAACCTAGCTTATAGATCAGCATCAATCAAGTATGCACATCTATTTGAACAAGGTCATGTCATTCCAGGCTTTTTTCTCCTTCTTTGGACGGGTCCGTAAAAATGACCCATTTCCAATGCCAAAAAGGGTAATTTTTTCCCAAAATCTGGAAAGAAAATTCCCAATGCAGAAGTTATTCCTTCTGTTTAAATGAAAATTCAATTATTCCCTTTCATATGTCGACGTTTTCCACCTGGCGGAAGTGCTATATACAAAATGGCGAATTTGATAAGACCGGACAATGAAATTTATCAAATTCAAGGGCACATAACTCTCATCTTTCTGGTCAGATCAGACTGAAAATCAACTTCATCAAAAGTAAAGAATTTTCTTCTGATTTATCTAAGTCCGATAAGCCCCTTTCTCCCTGCCACTGCCACATTTTTTGACAAATGTAAAAATTTGTGAACAAATTTTGAAAAGAGTGACTTAAGGAAAATTCCTGAAAAGTCTGGTTCAATTGGGCCCTATGGTTGATTTTTAAAGAACTTTCTTATGATTTCTCTAAGTTTGATAAGCCCCTTTCTCCCTGCCACGGCCATATTTTTTGACAAATTTTAAAAAATTGTAAATAAATTCGAAAACAGTGACCCAAGGCACATTCCTACCAGGTCTGCTTCAATTGGGCCCAATGGTTGATTTTTAAAGAATTTTCTTCTGATTTCTTTAAGTCCGATAAGCCCCTTTCTCCCTGCCACGGCCACATTTTTTGACAAATGTAAAAATTTGTGAACAATTTTTGTAAAGAGTGACTCAAGGAACATTCCTGCAAAGTCTAGTTCAATTGGGCCCTATGGTTGATTTTTAAAGTATTTTCTTATGATTTCTCTAAGTCTGATTAGCCCTTTCTCCCTGCCACGGCCATATTTTTTGACAAATGTAAAAAATTGTGAATAAATTCGAAAAAAGTGACTCAAGCCACATTCCTACCATGTCTGCTTCAATTGGGCCCAATGGTTGATTTTTAAAGAATTTTCTTCTGATTTCTGTAAGTCTGATAAGCCCCTTTCTCCCTGCCATGGCCACATTTTTTGACAAATGTAAAAATTTGTGAACAAATTTTGTAAAGAGTGACTCAAGGAACATTCCTGCAAAGTCTGGTTCAATTGGGCCCTATGGTTGATTTTTAAAGAATTTTCTTATGCTTTCTCTAAGCCGATAAGCCCCTTTCTCCCTGCCACGGCCACATTTTTTGACAACTCTAAAAATTTGTGAATAAATTTTGAGAAGAGTGACTCAAGGCACATTCCTGCCAAGTTTGGTTCAAATTGACCCAATGGTTGATTTTTAAAGAATTTTCTTATGATTTCTCTTAGTCTGATAAGCCCCGCCCTGCCACGCCCACATTTTTTGACGAATCAAAAATCCGCGAACAAGTTTTGAGAAGGGTCACCCAAGGAACATTCCTGCTAAGTTTGGTAAAAATTGGCCCATTGATATAGGCGGAGAAGATGTTTAAAGAAATTGTGAACGGACGGACGGACGGACAGACGGACGGACAGACGGACGGACAGACGGACAGACGGACGGACGACGGACAAAAAGCGACCACAATAGCTCACCTTGAGCACTTCGTGCTCAGGTGAGCTAATAAAGCCGACAATAGCAATTTTGTCAATTTCAAGCGCACATAACTCATGATGTAATATTCAGATCAAGCTGAAAATTATACCCAGGCAAGATCTTATAATAATCATCATTCTGTCAAAGTTTTGGCTTGATTGGCTAATATTTGTAACTGCTAGAGTGAACACAAAGTCAAAATAAAGACGAAAATGGCAATTTTGTCAATTTCAAGGGCACATAACTCATGATGTAAAATTCAGATCAAGCTGAAAATATCACCTAGGCAATGTCTTATATAGTCACCATCATTTGGTACAAGTTTTGTCTTGATTGGTTAATATTAAATTTTGTAGTTGCGAGAGTGAAAACGAGAGAGTCGAATATAGCCCGAAAATGGCAATTTTGTCAATTTCAAGGGCATATAACTCATGATGTAAAATTCAGATCAAGCTGAAAATTATATCCAAGCAAGATCTTATAGTAACCATCATTTTGTCTTGATTGGTCAATTTTTGTAGTTGCTAGAGTGAAAACAAAGCCAAAATAACCATTTTTGACAATCAAGGGCAGATAACTCCAGACTTTCTACTTCAATCAGAATTCTTTGAAGGAATCTGAGAGAGGGCAACCCAAGGATCATTCCTGTGAAGTTTGGTTGAAATCCATCAGGTAGTTTGTGAGAAGAAGATTTTTAAAGAAAAAGTTTACGTACAGACACGCGCACGACGGACACAACGCCATGACAACAGCCCGCTGGCCTGACGGCCAGTGAAGCTAAGAACTGTATTTTCTCCTTTTGTCTCAATATTTTCTTTGCAATAAAGTACACAGATCCTATCTTTATTAACACCAATTTTAGTCTTCTGTAGTAACTTTCAAACTGGAACAGTATGTTTGCATTTTGGAAAAGGGTTTACAGTAGATGAAATGTTGCAATATCCTTCCAAATGCCTAAAACAATGGACATGCTAATAAAGTTTTCTAAAACAAAGGCTAGTTTCGTGCAGACTCACAGGTGTTCCACACAAAAACAATTAAAACTTAGGTATAGTATAATGAATATCCTGTATAACCCTTCCCTAAAGTTATAACCCCTACTTTTGACTCCTTTATCTGAGAAAGCTTTGGAAAACATTAGGGAAAAGAAGAAAATGCTGACAATCAGCATTTTCTTCTTTTCTCTCCATGTTTTCCAACCTATCATAGCACATTTCAAGGTCTATAAATCATTTTATTTCTTCATTATCATACAAATTTTTCTTCATTTCGTACCAGAGGGAGATTTTGTCATAGTAAAAGAATTTAGGACCCAACTATGCCAGGTGCCAAGTTTTTTTCTAAGTTTTTTCTATCATGAAATATACTGAGAGGCAAAAGAAAGTATACACTTTTGTCTTTAAATATCTTTCTTAATTTCCATCATATCGACTCAAAATTTTGTATTTTTTTTATTTCTAACCCGAAACCACTAATAAGGATTTGATAAACTTTACCCGAAATTGCCTTGACTACCCATACTCCTGCTACATGCCGATTTAGCAAAATTTGCACGTGCGACTTAGCGGAGCATCAAATATTGTCGTAAATCCGTAATTGTTGTCTTTACTCTTTATCACAACAAATCACAACATTTAATTTTCTCTAACATTCTAAACCAATTCTCTGTGGCTGGTAGAAATCGATCAATTTACCACTTTTTTGCATTAAGACCCATTTTTCTATGACGCAGCATAATAATGAAAGAAACGTGACTCTATATTCACTTAGTCAGGTGACTAGGAACATTTTACGCAAGTTTTATCAAATTCCGTCAATAAATTTAGAAGGAGTTATGTCAGATAACCCGTTTGCATCAAGTCCCATTTTGCCATGACGCACCGTAATATGGAAATACACTAACAATGTACGCATAGTCCTAGCTGACTCGACTTTTTCTGAGAAAATTCTATAAAATCCGTTCATAAATGTAGGGGGTGTGTCAACGTATATGCTTGCATTAATTAAGCGATTAAGTCCCCTTTTTCGATGACGCTGTATGCTATGAAAAAAAACGTCGCACCGAAAGAAAAGATAGATGGGCGGATAGGCTGAGAAGGTTACATCAATAGACGAATACCTTCGGCGGCGTTTTAAAATTGTACACAATCTATTTATTGGTTTCTCTGAAAATGTGAAAGAACTAGGGTGTATACTTAATTTTGCCTCTCAGTATATTTACATTAACATAACCTACAACAAAGAAAAACATCTGAAATATTTTCTTTTATTCATAAACAGGGAAATATCTGAACAAAATGATTTTCAATCTGAAAGATTTCATACCCTTTAACCTGAAATTGTAAAGTTCAATTTTAAAATTTCATACATGTTTTTAAATTTGACACCAAACCAAAATACTGCATGGCAGCATTTATAGATGAAGTAGATATATATAATATCTTGAGGCAAAAGGAGAAACTGCTATAATCAGCATTTTCTTCTTTTGCCTCGATATTTTTCCAGCGTCAAAAAGCATGCATCATGGGCATATCAGGTGCGTAAAAAAAGTTAGTGTTTGGAAATGGGATTTCAGTTTTCCCTCGCAAACCATACATTAAAATAGGCTTTTGTTAGAAGCTACTTCAAATTATTATCCTATTTATGGTGTAAATGGTCATTTTGATCCAATTTTCCCAAACCACTTGTCCTTTAACCTATTTTTGATTTTCCAAAAGTAGACCATTAAACCAACTTAAGTACCTTTGACGTAAGACAAATTCAATCACAAGGATTGACTAATATAAAACGCCAACCGTCTAATAATTCTTTTATCCATTTTCAGAACAAGATAATGATTTTGATGTCCTTGAAGGAAGAGGCTGAGATATTTTCTCCTTTTGCCTAAATACTTTCAGTTACAATGTACATAAATTGTCAGTGTAAATGCAAAACCTGGTATGTCGATTCTTGTGATTTTCAAAGTACAAACTTGTGTGCCCAGTTACAGACAATTCTTGCAAGTTTTGAGATATTTTACTGATCAGCATTGATGACAAATCATTTGTGAACAATATGTCTAAATTTCAAGTAAAACATTTCAGTTTTGGGAAAAGTTTTACACTCCCCCCCCCCCCCCCCCCCTTTGAAATTTTCCAAAAACGAGATACAAGGTTTTGCATTTACAACGACGAAATGCTATTTTCAATCACATATCTTTTTTCATGTTTCCAAGACACTCATTGATGGAATTAAAATAATAAAAGTTAACCTTATGAAATATTCAGTTTATTGTTTCAAATGTACGGTAATATACAATCTTTCAATTGTACAAACCACTTTAGCTGAAACTTATCAGATGTTACTCACAGTCTTTGTTAATTTCATGGGCAAAATTATTACTTTTTATCCCTTTTTTACTTGTTAATTTCTATATATGAGCTCCTATATTAATCTTCTCCTTCACTCACAATATTTTCTACTATGCTACATCATTCAAACCTTGAAAATTATTATAGATCTTATGGCCATTGCTTTCAAATTAGTCTTAAATTTTCTTGTCTGGGAAAGTTTTGAATTTTGTTGTCTGGGAAAATTTTAAACTACATACAGACAAGTCATCGGCTTCAGCAAGAGAGAATGGGAACAAAAAGTTGTAAAATGACCACATTCTGACCAAATTACAAGGTGATCCATCATCGTCAAGATTGAAGGTATCGCTGATTTAATTAATGGCTAAAAAATTACATGATCACATTTGATTACAAGTTTAAATGATCGCCAAAAAACATGGTATGTGAAGTTTCCATCTTTCAAATTACATTAACCCTTTCCCACACAACTATTGGTTTCAATGATTCTGTTGTGTTAAAAAGGTTTTGAAATCCATGAAAGATACTGAGTAACCTTTTTTTTACTGCTTTCTATGTTATAACATTCAAATTTTCAGTATCATACATAGCATTAATTATGTGATGTGTAACACCTGTAATTTTGAAACAGTCCCAAAATTTGTCTTCTGGGAAAAGAGACAAAGTCCCTTTTCACAAACTTGCTACTGAGTTTTCAAGCAAAAGCATAAAACAAGAAATTAATTGTTCTATATCAGCAACTTTCCATTCATTATTGATGCAATATACTTCCAAAACCATGACAAAAACATTTTTGACAAAAGTCATTATTTTGTCGCATGCTGGCCACAATGTGGTAAATACAAAACTCTCCATATATGGGCAAAGATTAATGTTACTGTCTCGTATGCTAATGGTCAGTTATCAACTTGCTAAACCGACAGGTCAAATTAATCATGGGAAAGTGGGTGTAGGCCCATTTCAACCTATGGCCACTATATAATTTATGCTATAAAATTACATTCCAGAGAACAAATTTAAACTACAAGGGGAGTGTTATATCAGATGACCAAATTTCCTCACAAAATTGGCTGCAGAAAACTATGTGAATTTTGTTGGGAAAGGAACAGAAAATACCTTACAGACAGGTTTCATGTAACTTTTGAGAAGCACAGTAAGTAAAGCTATCAAACAACTAAGGTCAGGGTCATGGTTCAAGTCTGATCCAACAGAAAATTAAACACCAAGGATCAATCCTGGTATCCTGCGGCAGTTCCAGGATTTCCGTGAAGGGGGGTGTCATACATACAAATATGGGGGTTCGTTTTCCTAGTATTGTACAATTTTGACTTAGTTTCTATATGAAAATCATGATTATAATCAGGCTAAAGAGAGGGAGGGGGGTTCATTTAAACCCCCTCTGGATACGCCACTGGTATCCCTGTATGGTTCCTCCTGGATCAGCAATCCAGTGTGTTTGGGGGTTAGCATTTATGTTAAGCATCTATCATCATCATCATCATCATCATCATCATCATCATCATCATCATCATCATCATCATCGATGTTTTGTTTAACATGCAGGTTGTGGGACTTTTCCAGTGCTAGTGGGATCCCGTCCAGGTGTCTGGCTGGCTGGCTGCACGCACGGCAGATTTCATGACTTCTCTCCACTTTTTCCTGTCGTGGGTGTTGGTGGTTGATAGCCGCCATTCTCTCACATCTCTCTCTGTCAGCTCTTTCCATGTTTTAGGTCCTCCAGCAGCACACTTCCCTAATACTTCGAGATCGTATAATGTCTTGATGGCACTGCTGGACCTTTGTACAAGGCCATACCCGGAGTCTTCTTTCACACAATATGATAGATAGGTCCTCCAGGCCTTAGCGCTTTAGTAAATCTAGCTAATAGTAACTGCGTTGTTTTCAGCTGCATGATCATCAAACTTCACTATTCTAGCTTGATCTTCAAAACCACAAACACTTTCACAAAGACATTGATAGTATTTTCATAAATTAATGATCTGATACCAGCAATATAGACGAAAGACCATTTTTTACTTCTTTAAGTACATAATTATACAGTAAAATCAAGGTAGGGCCTATCTTTAAGCCACTAGGCTGTTCAATTTGGGTGAAAACTAGCAATTACATTTTAAAATGGGAGAAAAAACTTAACCACAACTTTCAAGTTTGAACTTTGGTAAGCATATGGCGTGGTTAAATAAATCAAGCAGAAGGCCGCATTCAAACTTTATTACTAGTTGTCAAGCAAAAAGGGCTATTTAGGTAAAGAACACAATATGATATTTAAACTGTGTCTATTTCGGAGATTTGTCTATTTGTCAGTCTGTGTTTTCTGATCATGGCTTTTAAGTCCAAATATTCATGATTACAATGTTTATCATTTTGGTAAGTAGCTTCTTATCACTCAATAATTATGAAAGCTTTTTTGTTTAGCCCACGAAACATGTTCACTGTTTTGTAGAGGGTTTTTGTATGTGTAGATTCAACATTTTGAAGCCCATTTACAGTTTTCTATTGGATTTCAGCGATCAATTGCATGGAGTGCTCTGGGTGCAGGATTTCAGTTACTCAACCATATCCCAAAATTAAATCAACCCTATAATTTGTTGCGTGGGTAATTTTATTTTCATTCAAGTTGCCGCTCTCTATCTACTTGTAATCTGCCACACCTTACACCGTGATTTAACAAGTTTATATTATCGCTTTCCAACAAAAATCTTGTAACTGCAGCTTAAAACAAGCTGCAGTTACAAGGTTTTTGTTGAAAAATGATATGTCAGGAATCATTACATTGTGGTAACTTAACTTTCATACAAACAAACAAGAGTTGTCCGCGGACAACGTAGCTCACCTATACGGGAGCTTGTCACAAAAACAGCAAATTTTTTAAAAGTAGGTCAAACTCCAAGGTCAAGGGTAATGGTCCCAAGTGAAAGGTCTTGTCGAGATGTATCTCTGTATGAAATATCAAGGCTGTATGTCTAATAGTGCCTGAGATAAAGGCCAGATTAAAGTTTTTCAAAAGTAGGTCAAGGTCACTAGGTCAAGGTCACTAGGTCAAAGGTCATGGTCCCAAATGAAAGCAAAGGTCTTGTCGAGATGTATCTATGTATGAAATATCAAGGCTGCATCTCTAATAGTGGCTGAGATATAGGCCAGGTTAGTTTTTCAAAAGTAGGTCAAACTCAAAGTTAAAGTTTTTCAAAAGTAGGTCAAACTCAAAGGTCAAGGTCACTAGGTCAAAGGTCATGGTTCAAAATGAAAGGTCTTGTCGAGATGTATCTATGTATGAAATATTAAGGCTGTATCTCTAATAGTGGCTGAGATATAGGCCAGGTTAAAGTTTTTCAAAAGTAGGTCAAACTCCAAGGTCAAGGTCACTAGGTCAAAGGTCATGGTCCCAAATGAAAGGTCTTGTCGAGATGTATCTATGTATGAAATATCAAGGCTGTATCTCTAATAGTGCCTGAGATATAGACCAGGTTAAAGTTTTTCAAGTGAAGACGCGACGTGACGCGACGGGTTGGTACGGGACGCGACGCCGACACTAGGGCTGTGACATTAGCTCCCCGGACATAAAGTCCCGGCTCGCTAAAAATGTTCATCTTTTCCACATTTTTTTCTTTTGAATGTCACCAACAGTTTTAACAATTATGCAGAATGGGCATCATCAGTACATTAGGCTGCATCAGGCAGGCCTACAATGCTTACCCACATGACAAACTCATGTGACCAGTGGCCAAAGTGAGACTCAAACTGATGGAAAAAAACTTGTAAACAAACAATATCATAGCTCAACACAAATGACCTGGCTGAGCATCTGTAACTAATATCTGGATGTTCTGCCAGGTCATTTATTGTGAGCTATACTAGTGTAAACATGTTTTGCATTGTCCCTTTTTATGTTGCAATTACCTTGAATTAGGGGTACACTGTTCTGGTTTCAAAATCAAAGTGTCCCTGGCTTAAATCATGGGAATAAACTGCATTTAATTAAAGCAGAAATCTCAATAATTTTGATATTCATTAATAGTTGAATTAATAAATAGGCATAATTAAACATTCTAATAACTAAATGTATGTGAGTCAAAATGCATTAACTGATAATTATCAATTAAAATACTGTCAGTGAGTGAATTTTCTCCTGAGAAAGTTTTATTCAGTTACTCAAGTTTGACACATTTCTTTCATAAATACATGCATCAATATTTCATTTATAAAATAACAAAACTGTGTCTAAAATCCTCCTCATTTGCAATTCAATTATTTGAGGGATTAAAACATGACTAGCATATAAAATTTTGGTGAGCATAGGGAGAGGTAAACACTTGTATTAGCCATTTTCTCCTCTCCAGTGGCGGATCCAGAGGGGTTCAAATGACCCCCCCCCTCTGTTGCCCCCCCCCCCCCCCCCCCCCACACACACACACACACTTCTGTTGATTGATAATTTCATTTTCATGCAGAAATTCAGTCAAAATTGTGTAACACTAGGAAAACGAACCCCCTTATTTGTATATTCAAACCCCCCTGATAGAAATCCTGGATCTGCCCCCGTCTCCCCCAACAGTTTTCTGCCTTTTTAAACATGATTTCTGATGAAATATTATACAGATTATGTCTACTGCATATTGTTGTCTGAGAAAGAATTGAGCCGGATCCACTCAAACAAGGATAAATCTTAATGGCTGAACAGAGTGTATGTTTTGAAAACCTCACAGGAAAAAAAAGAAAATGTCAGTTATCAGCATTTTCTCCTTTTCCTGACATGTTTATGCTACAATGACATAGCAATTCCTAATTTCCATTTTCTATATCTATTGCATCTCCATGCAATTCCCCCAGCCTTAACATTAACCCTTTCCCAAACAAGACCTGGTTTTGACGTCCTTAATTGAATTTGCTTGAGAAAACATTGAGACAAAAGAAGAAAATGCTGATAACCAGCATTTTCTCCTTTTGTCTCAATATTTTCTGTGCTATCTCGTACACAAATCCTTTCATTTTTAACATCAATTTTGTCATCTACATCAGCTTTCTAATCGAATCACCCTAAAATTTTGCCGTTTGGGAAAGGGGTAATTTTTGTCATTTATCAATTAGGTTAGCCAATACAAGAACCCTGCCAAGGATTGACATAAGATTCCCCTCTTTTACACATGACAAGATTTCAATTTTACTACAAACACAAAATTAAAAGTTTCATTTTTTTTCTTTAATTGAATGACTTTTATGACATTGGAACAAATTTCATTGCCACATGGATCATAAAATCGGTAGTACAAAACAATTTTGATTTGTCCTCAAACTTGGCTACTGGAAAATCAACCAATCCCTAATGAAAGTGATTATTTTGTTAAGCTTTGATTAAGTCCATGGCCATCATATCCAGTTTTAAAGTGAACTTTCATACATTTGAAGTCATATCAAAGTACAAAATTTTACTCAGTTCCATCAAAACTATAAAATGAACCAATAAACAGAGTACAAAAGTTTACTCAGTTCCATCAAAACTATAAAATGAACCAATGAACAGAGGTTATCAAATAGAAGGACAAACATTTCCACAATTTTTCAGCAATCAATTAATCAAAATATTGGAGTTTTTCATACATCAGACCCATTACCAGACAGCAATTTTTTTGACTGGACTGATTTCAAAGATGTTGCACACGAAAATTTAAGTGAATGAATTTTTCTTTTTTTCTGGGTTGAAAAAAGTGGGAAATAAGGAAATCACAAGTAAATTTTTCATTATTTTCCAAAATGTTTTATCTTGTCATGCATCGCAACTGAGCTCAGAAAAAATATTCAAAGTGTGTGTGTGTGTGGGTGGGGTGCGTGGGTGGGGGTTAAAAGGCATTCTAAATTTGCTATTTCAAATCCAAACACCATGTTGTGAGTACTCATTTGAATTGTTTCAATAAGACAATTCAAACTAGAACTGTCGCAAAGAGGACGAATACCCCCCACTAGGGCCTTGTCACTGAAAAAGTGCTATCCGTCAAAAGGTTCTTGACTTAGAGCATGGAAACGGATTTTAAACAAAGTCCAACTGTGACCTTGACCTTTGACCTTGGTAACCCCAAAACGATAGGGCACCTCCATTGGTCATGGGCAACAACTGTGTAAAGTTTCATGATCCTAGGTCAAACGGTTCTCAAGTTAGAACACAACTAGAACTGTCGCAAAGCGGACAAATACCCCCCACTAGCCCGTTGTCACTGAAAAAGTGCTAAAGTTCAAAGTGGCATAACTCTGAAACTACTGCCTGGATCAAGATGAAAATTGCAGGTGCACAACTTCATATGATAGGAAACATCCTGCTAAAATTTCAGCAAAATCGGTCAAAAACTGTGGGAGGAGAAGAGGACACAAAATTATGTCCACGGACGGACGGACAGACGGACGGACAGACGGACAACCTGAATCCAGTATACCCCCCCATGACTTTGTTGTGGGGGGTATAAAAATGAAATTATAAATTTTGACACCCCCCCCCCCCCCCCCCCCCCCCCCTCATTAAAAAATTCAAAGTGGTATCTGTGAAACTAATGACTGGATCAAGATGAAAATTGCAGGTGCACAATTTCATATGATAAGAAACATCCTGATAAAATTTCAGAAAAATTGGTCAAAAACTGTGGGAGGAGAAGAGGACACAAGATTATCCCCCCCCCCCCCATTAAAAACTTCAAAGTGGCATAACTCTGAAACTAATGACTGGATCAAGATGAAAATTACAGGTGCACAACCTCATATGATAAGAAACATCCTGATAAAATTTCAGAAAAATTGGTCAAAAACTGTGGGAGGAGAAGAGGACACAAGATTATGCCCCCCCCCCCCCCCCATTAAAAACTTCAAAGTGGCATAACTCTGAAACTAATGACTGGATCAAGATGAAAATTACAGGTGCACAACCTCATATGATAGGAAACATCCTGATAAAATATCAGAACAAGAGGGCCAAGATGGCCCTGTATCGCTCCACTGGCTTTTAGACAATTAGACTACGAATGTCTTCAAGGAATACAATAGAGGTCTATCCGAAGAAGATTCATGCTACGCCAGAATGAAATCCAATAAATGATTAAGGAGCGGAAATGTTTTTAAAATTTTCTTAAAATTACACTATGTTTCATATAGCGAAAATAAAGCCTAGCCCACAGTGGCCAAGCTTTTCATCCAAACTTGAAGGAATTTGGAAGAGATTCATGCGAAGTTTGGTAGAAATTGGTCCTGCAGTTTTGGAGAAGATTGTTTAACAATTTTTCGAAAATTTAATTAATTTAAATGAATCAAAATTTAAGTTCTACACAGATTTTTTTCACGAATTTAGAGGAGATTCATGCAAGGAATATTCGTGTGAAGTTTGGTTAAAATTGGTCCAGTAGTTTTGGAAAAGAAGATTTTTCGAAAATTTAATTTAATTTAATTAATCAAAATTAAAGTTCTACATTGAATTTATTTTTTTGAAGGAATTAAGAAGAGATTCATGCAAGGATAATTTCTGTAAAGTTTGGTTGAAATAGGTCCAATAGTTTTGGAGAAGAAGAATCTTTAAAGATTTTTCGAAACTTTAATTTAATTAAATCAATTAAAATTTAAGTTATACACAGAATTTATATTTTTGAAGGAATTTGGTAGAGATTCATACAAGGAAGATTTCTGTGAAGTTTGGTTGAAATTGGTCCAGTAGTTTTAGAGAAGAAGAATTTTAAAGATTTTTCGAAAATTTAAATAAATTAAATTAATTAAAATTCAAGTTCTGCACCGATTTTATTCTTTTGAAGGAATTTGGTAGAGATTCATGCAAGGAAGATTTCTGTAAAGTTTGGTTGAAATTGGTCCAGTAGTTTTGGAGAAGAAATTTTTTTTAAAGATTTTTCGAAAATTTAAATCAATTAATTTAATAAAAATTCAAGTTCTAAATGGAATTTAATTTTTTGTAGGAATTTGGAAAAGGTTCATGCAAGAAAGATTCCTGTGAAGTTTGGTTGAAATTGGTCCAGTATGTTTGGAGGAGAAGATTTTTCGAAAATTTAATTTAATTAATTTAATTAAAATTCAAGTTCTACACGGAATTTAATTTTTTGAAGGAATTTGGAAAAGGTTCATGCAAGGAAGATTCCTGTGAAGTTTGGTTGAAATTGGTCCAGTAGTTTTGGACAAGAAGATGTTTAAAGAAAAAGTTGACGCACGCACGGATGCACGGACAGATGGACGCACGACGGACACAGGGCCATGACATAAGCCCCGCTGGCCTTAAGCCAGTGGAGCTAAAAATTGGTCAAAAACTGTGGGAGGAGAAGAGAACACAAGATTATGTCCCCTCCCCCCCCCCCCCTTAAAAACTTCAAAGTGGCATAACTCTGAAACTAAAGACTGGATCAAGATGAAAATAGCAGGTGCACAACTTCATATGATAGGGAACATCCTGATAAAATTTAAGAAAAATTGGTCAAAAACTGTGGGAGGAGAAGAGGACACAAGATTATGTCCACGGACGGACGGACAGACAGACGGACGGACAGACGGACAACCCAATTCCAGTATACCCCCCATAACTTTGTTGTGGGGGGTATAATGAGTACTCACAACATAGGGTTTGATGACCACCCCCTTATCTAAAGCTTTGTAGATCTCTATTTGGAAATTCTGAATCCTGAAACCTGACTTTGTATTACAACACCAGCAAATGACAAGAGGGCCAAGATGGCCCTGTATCGCTCCACTGGCTTTTAGACATTTAGACTACTAACTTCTTCAAGGAATACACTATTGTAGAGGTATATTCAAAGAATATTCATGCTACACCTGAATGAAATCCAATAAGTGATTAAGGAGCAGAAATGTTTTTAAAATTTTTCTTAAAATTACACTGTTTCATATAGCGAAAAAAAATCCTAAACCACAACGACCATGCTTTTCATCCGATCGTGAAGGAATTTTGAAGAGATTCATGCAAGGAAGATTCCTGTGAAGTTCGGTTGAAATTGGTCCAGTAGTTTTGGAGAAGATTGTTTAACAACTTTTCGAAAATTCAATTTCATTAAATCTATTAAAATTTAAGTTCTTCACAGAATTTTTTTTAGGAATTTAGAGGAGATAAATGCAAGGAAGATTCATGTGAAGTTTGGTTAAAATTGGTCCAGTAGTTTTGGAAAAGATTTTTCGAAAATTTAATTTAATTTAATTAATCAAAATTCAAGTTCTACATAGAATTTATTTTTCTAAGGAATTAAGAAGAGATTAATGCAAGGAACATTTCTGTAAAGTTTGGTTGAAATAGATCCTGTAGTTTTGGAGAAGAAGATTTTTCGAAAATTTAAATCAATTAATTTAATAAAAATTCAAGTTCTAAATGGAATTTAATTTTTTGTAGGAATTTGGAAAAGGTTCATGCAAGAAAGATTCCTGTGAAGTTTGGTTGAAATTGGTCCAGTATGTTTGGAGGAGAAGATTTTTCGAAAATTTAATTTAATTAATTTAATTAAAATTCAAGTTCTACACGGAATTTAATTTTTTGAAGGAATTTGGAAAAGGTTCATGCAAGGAAGATTCCTGTGAAGTTTGGTTGAAATTGGTCCAGTAGTTTTGGACAAGAAGATGTTTAAAGAAAAAGTTGACGCACGCACGGATGCACGGACAGATGGACGCACGACGGACACAGGGCCATGACATAAGCCCCGCTGGCCTTAAGCCAGTGGAGCTAAAAATTGGTCAAAAACTGTGGGAGGAGAAGAGAACACAAGATTATGTCCCCTCCCCCCCCCCCCCCCCCCCTTAAAAACTTCAAAGTGGCATAACTCTGAAACTAAAGACTGGATCAAGATGAAAATAGCAGGTGCACAACTTCATATGATAGGGAACATCCTGATAAAATTTAAGAAAAATTGGTCAAAAACTGTGGGAGGAGAAGAGGACACAAGATTATGTCCACGGACGGACGGACAGACAGACGGACGGACAGACGGACAACCCAATTCCAGTATACCCCCCATAACTTTGTTGTGGGGGGTATAATGAGTACTCACAACATAGGGTTTGATGACCACCCCCTTATCTAAAGCTTTGTAGATCTCTATTTGGAAATTCTGAATCCTGAAACCTGACTTTGTATTACAACACCAGCAAATGACAAGAGGGCCAAGATGGCCCTGTATCGCTCCACTGGCTTTTAGACATTTAGACTACTAACTTCTTCAAGGAATACACTATTGTAGAGGTATATTCAAAGAATATTCATGCTACACCTGAATGAAATCCAATAAGTGATTAAGGAGCAGAAATGTTTTTAAAATTTTTCTTAAAATTACACTGTTTCATATAGCGAAAAAAAATCCTAAACCACAACGACCATGCTTTTCATCCGATCGTGAAGGAATTTTGAAGAGATTCATGCAAGGAAGATTCCTGTGAAGTTCGGTTGAAATTGGTCCAGTAGTTTTGGAGAAGATTGTTTAACAACTTTTCGAAAATTCAATTTCATTAAATCTATTAAAATTTAAGTTCTTCACAGAATTTTTTTTAGGAATTTAGAGGAGATAAATGCAAGGAAGATTCATGTGAAGTTTGGTTAAAATTGGTCCAGTAGTTTTGGAAAAGATTTTTCGAAAATTTAATTTAATTTAATTAATCAAAATTCAAGTTCTACATAGAATTTATTTTTCTAAGGAATTAAGAAGAGATTAATGCAAGGAACATTTCTGTAAAGTTTGGTTGAAATAGATCCTGTAGTTTTGGAGAAGAAGATTTTTCGAAAATTTAAATCAATTAATTTAATAAAAATTCAAGTTCTAAATGGAATTTAATTTTTTGTAGGAATTTGGAAAAGGTTCATGCAAGAAAGATTCCTGTGAAGTTTGGTTGAAATTGGTCCAGTATGTTTGGAGGAGAAGATTTTTCGAAAATTTAATTTAATTAATTTAATTAAAATTCAAGTTCTACACGGAATTTAATTTTTTGAAGGAATTTGGAAAAGGTTCATGCAAGGAAGATTCCTGTGAAGTTTGGTTGAAATTGGTCCAGTAGTTTTGGACAAGAAGATGTTTAAAGAAAAAGTTGACGCACGCACGGATGCACGGACAGATGGACGCACGACGGACACAGGGCCATGACATAAGCCCCGCTGGCCTTAAGCCAGTGGAGCTAAAAATTGGTCAAAAACTGTGGGAGGAGAAGAGAACACAAGATTATGTCCCCTCCCCCCCCCCCCCCTTAAAAACTTCAAAGTGGCATAACTCTGAAACTAAAGACTGGATCAAGATGAAAATAGCAGGTGCACAACTTCATATGATAGGGAACATCCTGATAAAATTTAAGAAAAATTGGTCAAAAACTGTGGGAGGAGAAGAGGACACAAGATTATGTCCACGGACGGACGGACAGACAGACGGACGGACAGACGGACAACCCAATTCCAGTATACCCCCCATAACTTTGTTGTGGGGGGTATAATGAGTACTCACAACATAGGGTTTGATGACCACCCCCTTATCTAAAGCTTTGTAGATCTCTATTTGGAAATTCTGAATCCTGAAACCTGACTTTGTATTACAACACCAGCAAATGACAAGAGGGCCAAGATGGCCCTGTATCGCTCCACTGGCTTTTAGACATTTAGACTACTAACTTCTTCAAGGAATACACTATTGTAGAGGTATATTCAAAGAATATTCATGCTACACCTGAATGAAATCCAATAAGTGATTAAGGAGCAGAAATGTTTTTAAAATTTTTCTTAAAATTACACTGTTTCATATAGCGAAAAAAAAATCCTAAACCACAACGACCATGCTTTTCATCCGATCGTGAAGGAATTTTGAAGAGATTCATGCAAGGAAGATTCCTGTGAAGTTCGGTTGAAATTGGTCCAGTAGTTTTGGAGAAGATTGTTTAACAACTTTTCGAAAATTCAATTTCATTAAATCTATTAAAATTTAAGTTCTTCACAGAATTTTTTTTAGGAATTTAGAGGAGATAAATGCAAGGAAGATTCATGTGAAGTTTGGTTAAAGTTGGTCCAGTAGTTTTGGAAAAGATTTTTCGAAAATTTAATTTAATTTTATTAATCAAAATTCAAGTTCTACATAGAATTTATTTTTCTAAGGAATTAAGAAGAGATTAATGCAAGGAACATTTCTGTAAAGTTTGGTTGAAATAGATCCTGTAGTTTTGGAGAAGAAGAATTTTCAAAAATTTAAATCAATTAAATTATTTAAAATTCAAGTTCGGCGCAGATTTTATTCTTTTGAAGGAATTTAGTAGAGATTCATGCAAGGAAGATTTCTGTGAAGTTCGGTTGAAATTGGTCCAGTAGTTTTGGAAAAGAAGAAATTTTAAAGATTTTTCGAAAATTTAATTCAATTAAATTATTTAAAATTCAAGTTCTGCGTAGATTTTATTCTTTTGAAGGAATTTGGTAGAGATTCATGCAAGGATGATACATGTGAAGTTTGGTTGAAATTGGTCCAGTAGTTTTGGAGAAGAAGATGTTTAAAGATTTTTCGAAAATTTAAATCAATTAAATTAATTAAAATTCAAGTTCTGCGCAGATTTTATTCTTTTGAAAGAATTTGGTAGAGATTCATGCAAGGAAGATTTCTGTGAAGTTTTGTTGAAATTGGTCCAGTAGTTTTGGAGAAGAAGAATTTTTAAAGATTTTTCGAAAATTTAATTCAATTAAATTAATTAAAATTCAAGTTCTGCATAGATTTTATTCTTTTGAAGGAATTTGGTAGAGATTCACGCAAGGATGATTCATGTGAGGTTTGGTTGAAATTGGTCCAGTAGTTTTTGAGAAGAAGATGTTTAAAGAAAAAGTTTACGCACGGACGGACGCACGGACGACAGACACAGGGTCATGACATAAGCCCCGCTGGCCTTCGGCCAGTGCAGCTAAAAACCAAAATTATAGCATTGTCTATGAACCCATGACCAAAATTGAATAAATAATCAAATTTCACACACAAGAGATATAGAATTTTTTGCTCATTCAAAAGAAACATCATACTATAATTTGAGCAACGTTTGTCTGTTTGTTCCCCTACTCCTCCCAGGTCCTTGGGCCGATCTTCACCAAACTTGGAGGGAAGGTGGAGGGCGGCCCCGGATATTAGCTTGAGGGGTTCATTTTTTGAAAGGTCAAGGTCATCGAGGTCAAAGGTCAAATTTATCGTTTTTACGGGTTACGGGACGGGATTGCTTAGTTACAGGACGGGATTGCTTACGGGGTTACGGGACGGGATTAGCTGGAGTGCAGCCCCGGATAGGTCAAGGTCATCGAGGTCAAAGGTCAGCCCCGGATAGGTCAAGGTCATCGAGGTCAAAGGTCAAATTTCGAGACGGGTAAAATTGCTAGTAACTTTAATTCTCACACACTTGACAAAATGTAAGTTTATTTTTGTGATTTTCAGTACAAGTAGAATTGCAATGTGTAATGAATTACTTTGAAGACTACAAATCAGAGCTAGAACATACCAGTAAGACAGAAAAAGGTTGATTCAATAAGGTTTAACACCACTTTCAACTGCTTTGGACATAATTATGGTTACCGCTGGAGCACCTCACCACAGATTCATGCAATTTCTCTCACCAGTACCATATCATTATTCCAATCCCAGCTTCCTGCTGCACTCTCACTTACATGATTCACATTCCATTGGTGGAAAACAATTGATTTTAGTCAAATATGTCAGAAAGGATACTGGCCAAGCTTGACTTCGAACTCACAACTACTTGATTGATAAGACTTCCATGTTACCTAATGAGCCTCCCGGACACAGCGTGTTAGAAAAGTTAAATTTTGATGAACATAAGGGCTGAACGTTTTGAAAGCTTGAAACTTTGAGCTTTTTCTGAATTTGCCATAGTCTACTCTATGCTTTAACACTTTCCCAAACGGCAAAATTTTAAGTTTATCCAAATTCAAAGATGTTGCAGACGACAATTTCAAGTGAATGGAATTTTAAGGTTTTTGGTATTTCTGGGTAGAAAATATTGTGGGAAATTTTCCACAACATTTTCTAAAGCTATTTCTAATAGGGGCGTCAAAATGCGTCATTGTGTGGGCATGGCTTAATAGGCACATTTCTCCAATAATTGCAAGAAGGATACTTTGCTGTCTGCATTGATTTGAAATTTGAGCAAATTTCACATTTTGTAGTCTGGGAAAGTGTTAAATTTAATTTGCCCATAAATGGTCTATATCAGTCCTACAATCAAGGGAAATAACTGCTGTAATGAAATCATATATAACCCTCAGGGGTTCTAGTTGTCTAGCCATTTTATATTACAACTTATGACAAAACACCACTGATATATACGCTTATTTTGTATCATTGTGGAGGTATTGATTCTAAATGAAAGAAATTAGCGCAAAACCATTGTAAGTGAATATGAAATTTAACCAATTACCACACAACTACATTAAGACTTGACCAAATTCAAAGGTATTGCAGACAAAAATTTCAAGTGAATGATATTTTACATTTATATCTTTCTGGATTGAGAACAGTGGGAGTTATGAAGAAATTGCTTGTCACAAGCAATTTCTTCATTTCCATCAATGTATTCCAAAGTCATTATTTTGGACAGTCAAAAAGCGCAGTGCGGATCCAGAGTGGGGTGTGTGTGGGGTAGGTTCAAACGAACCCCCCTCTGTAGCTAGATTTCTTTATTTTCATGCAGAAATTCCTCCCCCCCCCCCCCCCCCTCCCTATTTGTACATTGGAACTCCCCTCACAGAAAATTCTGGATCCGCCAAGAAGCGTCATTATGTAGGGATAGGGTGACCCCTTTCAATTATCAAAACCAATTGTTCTGGTCCAGCATTGAGCTGTTAGAATTTCACAAAATACAAAAGTAAGATATCTATCATTTCAGCCCAATGCCCTTCAGTTAGCTTCAGGGCCTTAAAGTCAGACATAGTAATCTGATAATAGACAGATAAATTGAAATAAATTCAATATTAAAAGACTGGGTTACACTAAATTTATCACATTTTCTCCCTAAATTAAACAACCACCTTTGTCGTTCATTTCATACCTGCTTTTCATGTCTGTAATAGACAAACCTTTGGAAACAACTGACTGTTTTGCTATTTCTTTATTTTCCATGACAAAACCCTAACATTTCTTTTTTGTAGTTATTTTGGACTATCCTAAAATTTGTTGACTGTTCAAAGCTTAATTTCTACACTATCAAATGAAAAGTATTAACATGATCTTATTTTTATGAGATTGGAACTTGCATAAACCACTGCTCTTCATCCAACATAGAGGATGAAACAAAAGTTTCATGCAGAACTCATGCAAGTGCTTTTTTTTCGAAGCAGGTCTTATACATTTTGGTTCCTCTATTGACATTGAAACTTTCTCATCAGATAGAATATTGGTCAAGTCTAGATTGAAAAGTGAAACCTTTCCCAACAACACCAGTTTTTGAAGCCCCAAGGCTAGGAAATCACTAAGAGAAAAGAAGAAAATGCTGATTACCAGCATGTTCTTATTTCTAATAATACTTTCCATGCTATTATATATACATTTCCCGCACTTGGCAGCATTAACCCTTTCCCAAACAAGACCTGGTTTTGACATCCCTAATAGAAAAGGTTTGGAAAAACATTGAAACAAAAGAAGAAACTGCTGATAGCCAGCAGTTTCTCCTTTTGTCTCAATATTTTCTGTGCCATATTTTACACAAATCCTATCTTTATTTACATCCATTTTGTCTTTTGTGGCAGTTTTGGAGTGGATCACCCTAAAATTTAGTCGTTTGGGAAAGGGTTAAGTGAATGAATTTTTCTTTTCCTTTAAATTGGAACAGTACAAAACTTGTTGTTTGGAGAAAGATAAAGAAATTTTATAGCAAATAGAATACTTACGATCACCTCTTGAAGCGCTGAGACTTGGCAGACTTGCAGAACTTCCAGAGCGACTGATGTTGTCCGCGGAGCCCAGAGATCCGGGGAGGGATGAGGTGCTGCGAGATAATTCTACAGCAAGCTCGCTCACACTCCGTACCGATGGCAAGTTGGCCTGGAAATCAATGCTGCTATAAAACTGCACAAACATGGGGGACAGAGGGGCCAGAACAAACATAGGGGCCATAACAAATATGGGGGCCAGAACAAACACGTGGGCCAGACAAACATGATAATATATGGCATAGTGTAAGAATATCAGAGCTTTTAACCCATTACACATTACAAAACAACAAAATTTTGGATTTGTCCAAATGAATGAATGTCACAGTTGACAATTTCAACTGAGTGGAATTCAAGACTTCTTGGTCTTGTGTGGTAGAAAACGTGGAATATGAAGAAATTGCTTGTTACAAGCATTTTCTTCATTTTCCACAATGTTTTCCAAAGTCTTTATCTTGTATGATGTCAAAAGGTGTGTGGTAATGGGTTTTAATAACCTTGAATATGTATGCTATATAAAACCCTCTCCCAAACAAGTCAATCACACTTATTCAAGGAGTTTCAGATGATAACAAAACTGTTGATGAAAACATGGAGTGTGACTCAAATGACAAGAAAGCATTGAGGGTAAATGAGAAAATGCTAGCTATCAGCATCTTCTTTCTACTGTCAATGTGTTTCAAAACTCTTTGTTGGGATTGTCAAAACTATGTATTGTTTGGGAAAGGTTATAAGACAAACTTTAGAAAGCAACATCTTTTAGATTTTTTTCTGATTTTTCATGAACCTGAAAGATTTTTCTATAGTCAAAATGCTGTTTACTATTAATTTCACAGATTTTTCTAATTAGAAACAGCAAAAGAAATCTTCAGCTGTGACACTTATTTGAAATTCGACCTTAATTCAGGGGTTGCTTTCAAAAGTATGATAACAATAGACTATACAATCTTGCTGTCTGAAATATTTCTAGAAATAAAAGTCATACATCATATTTTTTGTTTTCACTTTTCTCATAAATCATATCTTTTTGTTTTCTATTTTGAGTGAACCCAACCAAAACATGTTTAAATCAAATTACAACTTCAAAGACCACCCAGAGAAAGATGGGCAAAAAAGAAAGCTATGTTATATATTAGTCATAATTCATGAACAGAGATTTAAGAAATTCGAGAAAAAACAATTTTCATTAATCAACCCATTACCAAACAACAAAATTTTTTGGCGGTCCAAATTGAAAGATCTTGCAGACGACAATTTTCAGTGAATGGAATTTTTTATTTTTGTTTTTTTTTTTTGTATAGAAAACATTGTGGGAAATGAAGAAATTGCTTGTCACAAGCAATTTCTTCATTTTCCACCATGTTTTCCATGGCCATTATTTTGTGGGGAGTCAAAAAAGGTCATTGTGTGGTAATGGGTTAATCCTTGTTACATTAACCTTTTGAAATTTCCCAAAATACAAAAATCTAAGGTGTCCTAATTTGAAAGCTGCTGCAGACAACAAAACGGATGTTGATAAAGATAAAATTTGTGTACAATATAGCACTTAAAATATTGAGGCAAAAGGAGAAAATGCTGATTATCAGCATTTTCTTTTTTTGCCTCAATGTTTTCCCATGCCTATTTTCTCAGGGACGTCAAAACTAGGTCCTGTTTAGGAAATGTTATATCAATCTTCAATCATCTAGCGTATGAAATCAAAGTTGACCAAGATCAGCTTTTACATAGATGTCCTGTCTGACATTGTCTAGAAAATACCCTTACTTTAATATATTTGAATATTGTAACAAATTCTAATGAAATGATCCAAAAACATGGGTGGTAAACTTTGGAACGACCTCCAAAAAGAGGTAGTGAATTTCTGTTCCCATAGCACATCCGGGAACTCGCGAGGTCGGTCCAATGGTTAAAAACGTGTAAACAAAGGTAGGTGTCTGTGGTTCTTTTGATTGTTTTCTAGGTTTCTATCGAAAAATGGATAATTATGGCAATGCTATGTCGTGTAAAGATGACTTCTCGACGCATACGGCCCAAAACTGCGGTCGAAACCGAAGTAATTTCCACTGGGTCGTTTTTAAAAGTTTGAACACGATGTTGCCTTTTCACAACAGTTTGTCAACAACTGACACATTTTTGAATAATTTGTGGTTTTCCGCAAAGAACACAGCCTCGGTACGCTCGCCCTGGGGAAACAAACACTCTGTATAACATATCCTGTTAAAAATGGTAACGGGCGCATTATTTAAACAAATTATTTGCAAAATTGCAGTAGATGTCGTTCCAATAAGTTGGAGCTTGTTCCAATTTGTATGAGATCGTTCCCAGTGCTCCCCTGTTTTATACAATGAAAGTAATATCTGTGATATCAGACCAAACAAATTCATACAAAAATGATGGCGTTTGAAATAATGTAACCAGTGGTCTAGACTCACTACAAAATCTTACATGTCCATAGGACCAGTACCTAAGAAAATCAACTAGAACTGTCGCAAAGCGGACAAATACCCCCCACTAGCTCCTTGTCACTGGAAAAGTGCTATAGGTCAAAAGGTTCTTACGTTGGAGCACGGAAACGAATTTTAAACAAAGTCCGATTGTGACCTTGACCTTTGACCTTGGTGACCCAAAAACAATAGGGCACCTCCTTGGGTCACGGGCAACAACTGTGTAAAGTTTCATGATCCTAGGTCAACCGGTTCTCGGGTTAGAGCACGGAAACCGATTTTAAACAGAGTCCGATTGTGACCTTGACCTTTGACCTTGGTGACCCAAAAACAATAGGGCACCTCCTTGGGTCATGGGCAACAACTGTGTAAAGTTTCATGATCCTAGGTCAACAGATTCTTGAGTTAGAGCACGGAAACGGATTTTAAACAAAGTCCAATTGTGACCTTGACCTTTGACCTTGGTGACCCAAAAACAATAGGGCACCTCCTTGGGTCATGGGCAACAACTGTGTAAAGTTTCATGATCCTAGGTCAACCGGTTCTCGAGTTAGAGCACGGAAATGGATTTTAAACAAAGTCCGATTGTGACCTTGACCTTTGACCTTGGTAACCCAAAAATAATAGGGCACCTCCTTGGGTCATGGGCAACAACTGTGTAAAGTTTCATGATCCTAGGTCAACCGGTTCTTGAATTAGAGCACGGAAACGGATTTTAAACAAAGTCCAATTGTGACCTTGACCTTTGACCTTGGTGACCCAAAAACAATAGGGCACCTCCTTGGGTCATGGGCAACAACTGTGTAAAACTTCACGATCCTAGGTCAACCGGTTCTCGAGTTAGAGCACGGAAACGGATTTTAAACAAAGTCTGATTGTGACCTTGACCTTTGACCTTGTTGACCCAAAAACAATAGGGCACCTCCTTGGGTCATGGGCAACAACTGTGTAAAGTTTCACGATCCTAGGTCAACCGGTTCTCGAGTTAGAGCATGGAAACGGATTTTAAACAAAGTCTGATTGTGACCTTGACCTTTGACCTTGGTGACCCAAAAACGATAGGGCACCTCCTTGGGTCATGGGCAACAACTGTGTAAAGTTTCATGATCCTAGGCCAACCGGTTCTTGAGTTAGAGCACGGAAACTAAAAAGTCTACGGACGGACGGATGGACGGATGGACGACTGGACGACTGGACGGATGGACGGACGGACGGACAGACAGACAGACATGGTGAAACCAATATACCCCCCTCTACTTCGTAGGTGGGGGTATAACAAGTCCCCTTCAAACTCAACTGGTCCCAAAATTGAGTTTGAGTTTATTGGGGTTTTACGCCGTTTTCAACTACCAGGGTCATATCGCGGCGGCTGGAGCACCTACCCATGGATTCCTGTTGTTTCTCAAACCAGTACTACCACAACACCCTTACCGAGCCTCCAGCTGCTCGCCCACTTAGGTTAACGATTTCAAACCCATTGGTGGGTGAAAATTTTGTCAGAAAGGGTATTAGCCGCGGCCGGGTATCGAACCCGGGACCTCTCGTATGAGGGTCAGATGCGCTACCAACTGCGCTAAGGCCGCGGCCTGTCCCAAAATTAGCGACCGTTGAAAATACCCATCTGAAATATACAACAAGAGGGCCACGATGGCCCTAATCGCTCACCTGAGTTTCTACAGCCCAATATTTGGATATCTCGAGGTCTTATACAAGGGCAGATAACTCAAGATGCATTCTGATTAGGCTTAAATTTTCTTTTATGTAATATCTTGTTTTATTAAGATCTTATTTCTTTGGATATAATTTTGCTTGAAAAAAAATATGAATGCTGAAGAGTGAAAGTAAAGTCGAAAATTGCAATTGCAAAATTCGAAGGCAGATAACTCAAGATGCATCATTCTGATCAGGATGAAAGTTTTACCTATGCAAGATCTTATGTTCAACAATATTCTGCGTTTTGTGTAGATTGATAAATATTTGTGGATGCTAGAGCAAAAACAAAGTCGAAAATGACAATTTTGTCAAAATCAAGGGCAGATAACTCCAGAGGTGCATTTTCAGTCAGGCTGATAATCAAACTTGCCCAACATATTATTATCATCAACTTTTCTGTCCAAGTCTTTTTTTCTTCATTGGTCAATATTTGTAGATGCTAGAGTGTAAACAAAGTCAAAAACAGCCTTTTTGACATTCAAAGGCAGATAACTCAATACATTCTGGTTCGATCAGGCCCATAATCAAACTCATCCAAGAACTTACAACCATCATTATTTTGACAAAGTTAATTTAAGATTGGATTATAAAGTTTGTGGATGCTAGAGTGTAGACGGACAGACAGACAGACGAATGGACGAAGGACAAATAGTGACCACAATAGCTCACATCGAGCACTTCGTGCTCAGGTGAGCTAAAAATGCATTTCAAGAGATCCATGCGTAGAGTTTAAGAAACATCAGAAACAGACTTTCATGTAAAACAAAGTCACCACACAAGACAAAACGACGCCTCTGATATGACGTTAATTCTGATATTTCAAACGCCGTCATTTTTGTCTGAGTTTGGCTGGTCTGATATCACAGATACTAATTTCATTGTATAAAACAGCAGAGCGCTGGGAACGATCTCATTCAAATTGGAACAAGCTCCACCTTCTTGGAACGACCTCTACTGCAATTTTGCCAATAGTTTTCCTAAATAATGTGCCTCGTTGCTATTTTTTACAGGATATGTAATACAGAGTGTTCGTTTCCCCATGGCGTGCGTACCGGGGCTGTATTCTTCATGGAAGACCACAAATTATGCAAACATGTGTCAGTTGTTGACGAACTGTTGTGAAAAGGCAACATCGTGTTTGAACTTTTAAAAACGACCGAGCGGAAATTACTTCGGTTTCAACCGCAGTTTTGGGCCGTATGCGTCGAGAAGTCATCTTTACACGACATAGCATTGCCATAATTATCCATTTTTCGCTAGAAACCTAGAAAACAATCAAAAGAACCACCGAAACCTACCTTTGTTTACACATTTCTAGCCATTGGACCGACCTCGCGAGTTCCCGGATGTACTATGGGAACAGAAATTCACTACCTCTTTTTGGAGGTCGTTCCAAAGTTTACCACCCGTGAAAAAGTAACAGAAATTTTAACATTTCATTAAGCAAGACATGGTGCAGGTAATCATGTTTCTGAACAAGAAACAATTGTTTGCAAAGAATATGTTGTTTATCAGCATTTCTTCCACTCTCGCCAGTTTTTCAATTATCATCTGCATCTTATAGAGTAAGCCTTTCAGTTAAAGAAAAGAATATCAAGTTACAATGTAATTTGATAGAGGAAATTTGAATGGTCTTTCAAGCAAGATACACATTTCAGACAGCAATCTCAAACCTAGCAAAATAGATTTGAGTTAAAGTCATAGAAATTATGGAGATTGTAATAAACTATTTACCATTTGTGTCAATAAAGAGCAAAGAAAATATTGATGCGAAAGGAGAAAATGCTGGTTATCAGCATTTTCTTCTTTAGCTTCAGCGTTTTCTTTGGCTATTTACACTAGATTATGACTGTTCCACTCTGAAAGCTGCTGTAGATGACAAAATGAATGTTGATATAGTTTGGATTTGTTCATGGTATAGTACAGAAAACATTGAAGCAGAAGAACATTCTGGTATCAGCATGTTCTTATTTTGCTACTATGTTTTCTACAGCCTTTTCTGTCGGGGACATCAAAACCCTGCCCTGTTTGGGAAAGGAGCGGAAAATTGATCCATCTATGACTATAACTATAATCTACCATAATCAAGTCTTACTTTGCTGTGTTTTCTGTCATCGTAAAATTGGTGCTGGGCAACGGCCATAGACCAAATACATTTTGTAAGCTGGGGAGTGGAACCAAACCAGGCGTGGACATTTACATTACCCGGCCCGAACGTCCGCCGACTTACTGATACCCTGAAATGGACGAAGACGGGGATCTTTTAACACAATGTTAAGACACAATTTCATAATACATCTTTTAGTTTCTCAGTATGTCTTGGACAACTTCACTTAATAATTTGAAAGAAGCTGAAATTGTTGACTGGTCCAATATCAAAGTGAGTTGCCAATCACATCAACAATGCCAGTGTCACAATATAGATCTACAATGCTTTTTTGCATCCAGTTTTTTGTACTTTTGTGACACAGCATCTAATGGACATACCCTGAAGAATATAATGTACTCGGTCAGTAGACTAAGAAGATTCTGAGATTTTTTTTTCTCAAAATCTGTCCATAAATGTAGGAGTCATGTTGAGATGGTGGCATACATAATGTAAGCACATAATTATGGTCCGCCAGTCTGACAGATGGCAAGATGATACCAATATATGACCACTTCCATGCCATATAAAACTGCTCATCTCATGTAGTAGATTCATAACTTTGCACGAGATGAATGAAATTTGATTGTATCCATGACCTATTGTCTTTATGACCTATGTCAAATGTCATTAAGAATGTCGGAAGATCTATCCTGAATTACTAGCCATTGACAGTGCCATGGTGTAGTAAGTTTACATGACAGTTTAGATGACAATTTTTGTCTAGAAAAAGGTCATATGAACGAACACACCAATTCATAAACACATGCCACACACATGTGTCAATGCAATTACACAAGCTATTTTATATTTATTTAATAACCAAAATTATAAAGGAGAGAGGAACAAACTGTTCATGAAACACTAATGCTTGGTAAATGAGATCTTTTCCAAATATAGTGGCAAGACAGACACATAAGTATGCCTCTTTCATTTCTACTTCTTTGTATAAAAAGCAGCAATTTAATCATTCTTTTTGAAAAAGAAAATTGTAAATTTATGTTAATTATTACAACAAATAATCAAGCACACACCTACACCAATGAATAAACATGCAACAATATAAACATCATCAAACCATATCTAAATTTCATAACCTGGAAGCAAAACAATGAAAAGCATCACTGATCTCAAAACTTCAAAAATGCTAATTCACGATGTCCCAAACCCAAGATGGAGTGCAAAAAATAATTGATATCACATCAGTGAAAAATTTGGTATTTCATACACTTTAATTTCACAGTCTATCAAGAGCCGTCAGAGACGGACAATGCTCCCCGAATAAGGCATTGTCACAATAAATGTATGCCATGCAGAGCTAACATAAAGCCAGCAAATGTTAAGCCCCCTTTTTGCATGACATAATTTTTATAACCAAATTTCACATAGTTTATTGTCAAGGGCATCTGATTTACTACTCAAATATGAAATTTCATCAAATTCTGACCAATAGACTAGGAGAAATTAGAGAACTAGAAGACCTGAAGGTCTTGAGTCGCTCCACAGGCCCGAGTTTCATGTAATATATAATCCAAGTTTTGATTAGATTGTTCAATGCTTGTGTTTCATAGAGCAAAAAGAAAGTTACAAAACTAGATTGTTCAAAATGTTTGGTTCTTAAAGCAAAGAAAGTAAAAACTATATGTTTGCCATTTGAGAAAGGGTAAAAGGAAATGGTAGAACATTCCAGCTTAGGATGATACTAGCAATTAAAATTTTCCATCTTCCAAACAGATCTAAATTAACAGACCATTGATTACTCCAAAATATTTCATATTTCTAAAAATAGATTTTGAGCTAAAAATAGATTTGGGGAAATCCCATATTCCAAAATTAATGCAAATGGCTGATGAAACCTGAATTTCTTGTCATATCAAATCCAAGTTTTGACTAAATTTTTCAAAACTTGTTGCTCTTAAAGCAATTACAAAGTAACTAGAAAGCTGAAAACACATTCATATAAGATCAAATGGTTACCAAGATTTGTCTTTATAAGAGTAAGTTTGGCTGTTAGAGTGAAAAAAAGTCACAATTAGCAATTTTGTCAAATTGAAAGGCATATAACTGAGGATTTTATATTCCTATCTTGCTAACAATCACACTAAAGCAAGATCTTAACTTCACCTACATCTTGTTTAAGTTTTGACTTGATTGTTCAATATTTGTGGATGTAAAGTGTGTAAAATCAAAGTCGAAAACAGCAATTTTGTCAAATTCAAGGGCAGAAAAATCATGATTTAAGATTCCTATGAAGCTGAAAACTACACACATGCAAGATCTTATGGCCAGTAAGATTATGTGAAAGTTTCGTGTTGATTGGTGGATATTTATGGTTGTTTGAGTAAAAATAATGTCAAAAATGGTAATTTTGCCAATTTCAAGGGCACATAACTCAAGACATAATATTCAGATCAAGCTGAAAATTGCACTCAGGCAAGAACTTATCAGCACCAACATTCTGACCAAGTTTTGTCTTGATTGATAAATATTTGTAGTGGCTAGAGTGAAAACAAAGTCAAAACAGCCAATTTTTTTAATTCAAGGGCAGATAACTCCAGACTTTCTACTTCAATCAGAATCAATTTTAGGAATCTGATAGAGGACCACCTAGGGATCATTCCTGTGAAGTTTGATCGAAATCCATCAAGTGGTTTCTGAGGAGAAGATTTTTAAAGAAAAAGTTGACGACCGGACGGACGGACGGACGCACGGACGGACGCACGCACGACGGACACAGCGCCATGACAATAGCCCGCTGGCCTGAAGGCCAGTGGAGCTAAAAACTATATTTTACCTTAAGTCCCCTTTTCCCATGACAGGGCCTCAAATCCAAAAATCAGGAAAAGTTCATCGGCATTATGTCATAGGGAGTTCACATGGTAAGTTTCAATTGATTTGGTTCAAGGGTTATGGAGAAACCACTTCGGACGGACGGACGGACAGACAGACGGACGGACAGACGGACAGACAAAGCGGCGACTATATGCTCTCCCTTCGGGGAGCATAAAAAAAAGTTAGTTAGCAATAATGTATTGAGATTTTTTTTTTTTGGAAGACTGCAATACATGTATAGCATTTTATCTTATATTTTTCATCATTTGGATGCTGCTGCAATACTTAAGCTTTGTACAATGACATCAATCTAATGGGATATAATTCTGACATGCATTATTCAGAGTGAGATTTTTGAAGATTTTTTAATCAAAGAAACCAGATTTTTAAGCTGTTCAATGGGGACTGCCATTACACTATACTACTTACAGAACCCCTCGTTCAATTCTGTATTTATCAAACAATGAGAGAAAATTGACTGAGTAGTTCCGAATGCTCCCTGATTCATAAACCATGGTGTTCTGAATACCCCATACTTTATACAAATGATGTCATAGTGAAGTCATTTGTATAACAGGGTTCATACAGACAGCAAATGCCAAAATTCAAGCACTTTTTAAGCACACAATTCCATTTTTCAAGCATGTTTCATCGTACACCAGTTACTTATGATGGTCTTCAACAAAGAGTGCTGCAGTCCCAGCCGCGGCCTTAGCGCAGTTGGTAGTGCATCTGACCCTCATTCGAGAGGTCCCGGGTTCGATACCCGGCCGCGGCTAATACCCTTTCTGACAAAATTGTCACCCACCAATGGGTTTGAAATCGTTAACCTAAGTGGGCGAGCAGCTGGAGGCTCGGTAAGGGTGTTGTGGTAGTACTGGTTTGAGAAACAACAGGAATCCATGGGTAGGTGCTCCAGCCGCCGCGATATGACCCTGGTAGTTGAAAACGGCGTAAAACCCCAATAAACTCAAACTCAAACGCTGCAGTCCCAATATACACTGCCCTGCCAATTGCAAATGTGTCAGTCTCTGACGAAGGCTTGTTCAAGATCGTACCTCTACTTTTTTACCAAAATAATTCTCAAGTGTAGATGTTTAAATCACCCTAGATACTTTTTACCATGCATTTAGTCATTCAATCATTTTTAAACACGTTATTGACAAATTCAAACACTTTTTAAGGACTTTTTAAGAGAGGGATCAAAATCAAGCACTTTTAAGCACTTCTTTTGTTTTCAAGCACTATTCAAGAAACAGACTTAAATTTAAGAACTTTTCAAGACTGCGTGAACCCTGTATATAGTATGGAGCATTTGGAACACATCATTCAGAATCTCCCTCTTAAAAATGCCATTTTTAAACATCTTAAGATACTTTAAAAAATCTCACTCTAAAGAATGCGCCGCTGATAGGTCATAAGTAAGGCTTTGCATAACAGTGTTTCATCAATTATCTTTTGAACAAAACATTTTGCAATTAGAGTTTTGCACTCTTTTAAAGCTTACATTACTTGGACCATACACTGGTCATAATTACTAGGACGATACATTGGTCAATACTAAAGCGTTTGCTGTAGTACTTACTGGGTTGTCGGGTCTGAGATAGCGTCGGAGAGTTCGTCGGTCTCGTGTATTGGTTCTCGCACCGCGTCCTCGTAAAGGTTGAAGCTGCTTAGCGTGTGTATGATACTACATGGAGAGGGAAGACAGAAAAATAATAGTGCAAGTGAGACGCCATAACCACCACTCTACAACATACCAAAACTCGTAAACACCAAATCAAACTGTGTTATAACATTCAATTATTTCATTTTGTTAATTGAGCTTTTCGCCTTTTGAAAAATGCTTCTTTAACCCTTTCCCATACAATCTTCCTGTTTTGACATCCCTCCTTTTTCCTCAAAACGTTCAGTGCCATAACTTTCAAATTGTCCATTTTCACCTACAATTATCAATTTGCAAGAGGCTAAAAGTTTGTTGTTTGACAAAAAATAAACAATTCCTGACTTATATTTCTTCAACTGAACTTCGATAATTTCAAGCTTTCAATTTCGACAAATCAGACGATTTGAAATTGGATTATATTTAAATTTCATACAAAAATCTAGACTAGTGAGCAGAACGGGAAAACTAAATTTAAAGGGTCCATTATATTAAAAAGTCTAATGCTTATCTATACAAACTGCCTAAGAATAAATAACATGAAATCAGAATGTCAAGAATTATAAAATCATTTTTGGACATCATTATTGACTTAAACAGGCTTTTACTAAATATCTATCAGACTGCATTTTGAAAATTTCTCAAGTAAGTTATCCCTTTCCCAAACGACAAAAATTTAGGATGATCCACTTCAAAAACTGCCACAAATGACAAAATGGATGTTATTAAAGGTCGGATTTGTGTAAAGAATGGCACAGAAAATATTGAGACAAAAGGAGAAACTGCTGGTTATCAGCAGTTTCTTCTTTTGTTTCAATGTTTTCCCAAGTCTTTCCTATTAGGGACGTCAAAACCAGGTCTTGTTTGGGAAAGGGTTATATAAAGAGATCACAAGAGATAGAAAAGCTTTAGTTTGATAAGCCATGCAAAATGTTGGTGCACCAAGAAGGTTAACAATAGAAGTTTTGGTTTGTTGAATAGTTGTAGAGGGTAGTGTCTCAGTATCTAGACAGTCAGAGGTATATATATAGACAGGAAGAGATACAGGTAGATTTTCTTTATATTTTCTATGAGATAAAGCAGAACATCCCCTGTGAAAAAAGCTCAAGAACGCATTTAAGTTCAAGAAATGTTCTAGAATGTTAAATGGCAGTTCTAGAACAATTCTGGAACTGTTCTAGAACTGCCATTTAACATTCTAGAATGTTCTAAAACATATCTGGAACTGTTCTAGAACTGCCATTTAACATTCTAGAATGTTCTAGAACAGTTCTTGAACTTAAATGTGTTTTTGAACTTTTTTCACAGGGGATATGATCACATTGACATACAACACAATAGATGAGTTCACATACATGGAAACATGATAAAGATACATCACAAGACATGGTCATATTGCAAGAATTTAGGACAGAGGGATGTAACTATTGAGTCCATGAAACATATTATTTCATAATAACCATTTTCCAAACAACAATTTTGCAGACTGATTCAATTTGAAAGAAGTTGCAGACTACCAATTATTCATTGCCAAAGGTAGCATGTGTGACAGAAGTCCTTGAAGGAAAAGGGAATACTGCTGGTCATAAGCATTTCTTTCGTTTCCCCCAGTGGTTTCCAAGCCTTTCAATTTTGAGAGAAATCAGTTCTTGATTGGGAAGTGTTAAAATCTTGAAACAGATATACAGAGAATATAGTAAAGAATTCACAAGCAACATGCATATATTTATCACTCATAGCAATTACAGACAACAATTCACAATGCAAGCTGATGAAAAATAGTTGATGTGTTTCTCTTGGAGGGTAACAATGCATGCTTTCAAGCTTGTCAACAATAATCATCCAACAATATCAAAATTCCTTTCTTAAATAATTCTCTTGAATATTCCATACCAAAAGCATCTCTTTACTTAAATGAAAAGTCCCACTTTGTACCTTGACACTTGAAAATGACCATATGCTTACAGATTTTGAACATTTGTTGGGATTTGTCACATTTTTTATAATTATGGTCTTAAAGTGTTTGGCTTCATGTTGTTTATATTTTTTGGAATAAACTGTATCAGATCAGATTGCATTTTCTTTTATTAACTTTGGTACAAAAATAAATGAATTCATCATTCAACGATACTGAATTTGAGGACTTGAGCACAATATTGTGGTAAACGATTGGCAGCTTAAACATCTCTTACAACCGTTCGAATATGTTCCTGAGAGCAGTTGCATCTAAAACTAAGGTCTAGTCATGTGCAACGCAAATGCAAAGTACTTCTTTGGTTTGCGCAAAATAACACAGAATGGGTGTAGCAAAGAATTGACCATTTCGCTACTACCATTCTTCATCTTTTTAGAACGTCAGGAGCATGCAACAGCCTCTCTTACAACCCGTCATGTGTCCTTGTTACTCATGCATCTTCAGAGAGTTTTAACAAGAGGGCCATGATGGCCCTAAATCGCTCACCTGAGATTTCTTGCCTTGTTGAAATTAAACATTTTGGCCTGTATAGTAGCAAAATAAGACATTTTTCAACAAAGCCCTTTTTCCTGTGTTTTTCAAATGGATGTAACAAAAATTCAGCCTTTTTAAAAGTTTTTGCTCTTTTGACCTTTTTCTGATGCCGCTGCACTAAGAGTTTAACCCTTTCCCAAACAAGACCTGGTTTTGACGTCCCTAATAGAAACAGTTTAAGAAAATATTGAAACAAAAGAAGAAACTGCTGATAACCAGCAGTTTCTCCTTTTGTCTCAATATTTTCTGTGCCATATTTCGCACAATTCCTATCTTTAATAATATCCATTTTGCAATTTGTAGCAGTTTTTGAAGTGAATCACCCAAGAATTGACCGTTTGGGAAAGGGTTAAATATTAATCAAAGTTCTTTTAACAATTTTGAAAGCCCTTCACCCAAGGATCATTCATAAGAAGTTTCAAGAATATTGGCCAACTGGTTAGGCAAAAGAAATTTTTAAAAGATTTGGCTATTTTCCCCTTTTCTCATGCTGCGGCAGCCAGAGGCTTTGCAGTTCAAATTATTTAAACAACTTTGAAAGCCCTTCATCCAAGGATCATAAATGTGAAGTTTCAAAAATATTGGCCAATTGGCTAGGCAGAAGATTTTTTAAAAGATTTGGCTATTTTTCCCTTTTCTCATGCTGCAGCAGCCAGAGTCTTTGATGGAATCTAATTCTTTTACCAACTTTAAAAGCCCTTCACCCAAGGATCATTCAAAAGAAGTTTCAAGAATATTAGGCTAGTAAATATTCACTTTGACCTGGACAAAATTAGAACAGAAATGAAACCCATGCTATTGTACTCGGGAAGTACCCACCTTTTCACAGAAAAAAATATACTTCGATCCCTCCGTTGCGATTTGAGTAATTTTGGGTAAAACAAGAGGCCCAGGAGGGCCTGAATCGCTCCACTGGTTAAAGTGGAAGAATTATCCCATGATTTCTTGTAAGCCTTACACAGCAGCAGCCAAATCTTGATATTTGTGAATAAATTTTGAAGAGAGACTCAAAGAACATTTTTGCAAAGTCTGGTTCAAATTGGCCTTATGGTTGATTTTTAAAGAATTTTCTTATGATTTCACTAAGTCTGATAAGCCCCTTTCTCCCTGCCATGGCCACATTTTTTTGACAAATATAAAAATTTGTGAACAAATTTTAAAAAGAACGACTAAAGGCACATTCCTGCAAAGTTTGGTTCAATTAAGCACACTGGTTGATTTTTTAAGAATTTTCTTATGATTTCTTTAAGTCTGATAAGCTCCTTCCTCCCTGCCACAGCCACAATTTTTGACAAATGTCAAAAATTGTGAATAAATTTTGAAAAGAGAGACTCAAAGAACATTCCTGCCAGGTTTAGTTCAAATTGGCCCAATGGTTGATTTTTAAAGAATTTTCTTATGATTTCTTTAAGTCTGATAAGCCCCTTTCTCCCTGCCACAGCCACATTTTTTGACAAATGTAAAAATTTGTGAACAGATTTTGAAAAGAATGACTCAAGGCACATTCCTGCCAGGTTTGGCTCAAATTGGCCCAATGGTTGATTTTTAAAGAATTTTCTTATGATTTCTTTAAGTCTGATGAGCCCCTTTCTCCCCGCCACGGCCACATTTTTTGACAAATGTAAAAATTTGTGAACAAATTTTGAAAAGAATGACTCAAGGCACATTCCTGCCAGGTTTGGTTCAAATTGGCCCAATGGTTGATTTTTAAAGAATTTTCTTATGATTTCTTTAAGTCTGATAAGCCCCTTTCTCCCTGCCACGGCCACATTTTTTGACAAATGTAAAAATTTGTGAACAAATTTTGAAAACAATGACTCAAGGCACATTCCTGCCAGGTTTGGTTCAAATTGACCCAATGGTTGATTTTTAAAGAATTTTCTTATGATTTCTCTAAGTCTGATAAGCCCCTTTCTCCCTGCCACGCCCACATTTTTTGACAAATGTAAAAATTCGCAAACAAGTTTTGAAAAGGGTCACCCAAGGAACATTCCTGCCAAGTTTGGTCAAAATTGGCCCACTGGTATAAGAGGAGAAGATGTTTAAAGAAAAAGGTAACGGACGCACGCACAGACGCACGACAGACACAACGCCATGACAATAGCCCGCTGGCCTTCGGCCAGTGGAGCTAAAAATGGGTTTTTTCGCGAAAAACGGGAAAAATTGGAATTTTCATTTTTTTCAGGAATTGTTGATTCTTATGCAGTTTTTAGGTGAGAAAATGGTAGAGAATATGAATTAGATGGGTACAAAGGAAAGATTCAGCGAAAAATCGTAAAAACTGATATTTTTTTTTATTTTTTTAGTCAAAAGGGGGGGGGGGGCAAAAAGGCGGGCGGGGGGATTTATATAACATAGCACTGAATTCTTTCAATGGATAATTCCTATTTTAGATTATTATAATGGAAACTGAACAAGAGGTAAGAAATAAAGTTAAAGAATCCCTCTGATGCGATTTCTGTAATTTTGTCGCAAAAAAAAATTGTATTTGGTGAAAAATGTGAAAAAATAGAATTTTCTATTTTTTCAGAAATTGTTCATTTTTATGCAGTTTTTAATGGAGGAAATGTTAGCATATATGGATTAGATGGATACAAAAGTATCATTCAGCAAAAAATCATAAAACTATTTTTTTTACGATTTCTTTAGTCGAGAGGATGGGGATAGCTAGACTGGTGGTGGTATAGGTTTATATAGATATGAACATTGATTATTTATTGGATAATTCTTTTAGATTATCATAATGAAATGAATTGGTTCTGGCGTGAGAAGAAAATTACAGGAATCCCTCTGATGCGATTCATGTTATTTTGGGGCAAAACATTGGTATTTTAAGTGAAAAGTGGGAAAATTTGGAATTTTCTATTTTTTTTTTTTTTTAATATTTTCAATCTTTATTCAAATTTTTTATGCATTTTTATGTGAGAAAATGTTAGCAAATAAATTAGATGGAAACAAAAGTAAAATTCAATAAAACAAAACTCATAAAAACTAAATTTTCATGATTTGCTGTTCCACAGGTGTTTGGGGAAGGGGACAGATATGCTGGTAGGGGTATTGATATGGTTGAAAAAAATATATTGACAAATATTAGTATCAGAAGCCTTGGGTATGTACAAATTCAAGTCACTTTTGACAAACAGCAACTCTAAACACCAAAACAGCCAAGCGCTTTATTGCATTAGCGACATTTTGCCTCTTATCAGGGAATTTAACAAAAGTTCATAATGCCCGCTTCTTATTTTTTGACAGGTCTAGATGACAGATTTGATTTGATAATTCAGAATATTGTACCGGTATTGTTTATATTAGCCCCATTAATATAAACATGTAAGCGATGTTCTTTTCAGTTTACCTTTTCCTGAACATATTAAATTTTTGCTTGAATTCTAGAGACTGACCGAGTCATTTTCTTGCAATGTGTAATCTTACTTACGGTCTCTGACATTAGTCACGTGTACCTTTTATCAAAGACAATCATTTATTATTTCAAATGTGTTTCCTTTGTGGTCAAATCCGTTGTAAGTATCAATGTTACCAGTTAATTGGCGAGAAGGGTAAACCCAGACTTCAAAGAATACTTCCTAAAGGACAATGACAGATGACTAAATTTGAAACTTTTTGTTGTGTGAACGACATGTTTTTGGTCACATTTTCTCAACACCTCGGTATATGAAATAAGAACAAATTATGAACATGATGTCGCTAAGTGGGTAAGAGTCTGTCGCCTCTTACCTATACTAAAAGCTTTCAATCATAGGAAATCTATTAGATCTACTGATACAATTAGAAAAACATATCACCTTCATTCCACATCTATAGAACATTTTGTAAATATTTATATTGAATATGACATGTTTTTCCGCATGTATTTGTAATCTTGTTTTATGATGATAGACAACTGTGTCCAAACCTAATTTATAATAAACTATTGTTCTTGTTCTTGTTATGAACATCCTACATGACGTAAACCTGTTTCTATAGGGGTTTCTACCCTTTTTATTGCTCCCTACATGAAATCAGTCTGCTGAAAAAACAGACTCTGTCTTTTGCCTAATATTAGGCGTTTTATAAAGTACTAATAGTGTAAGATAATGTTGTTAAATATACAAGTAAGGAGCTTTGAACAGAATTTTGTGTTATTTGAATTACTTTGATCCAATATTAACGTTAGACGATTTCATTGAGTCTTGTAAGGGTCTCGGTTTTAAGGTTCTAGAATAGCTTTCCCTCTGGCATATTATTAAAGACATTTGGAATACGAAATCGTGAGTGATCAACCATTGCTTTTATTGTAACTTTAGTTTTACAGCAGACAACAGCGGTTCTTGTAAAAATCTTGATTTGAATAAACTATGGAATAGGATCTGCTTTGCTTGGTGAGATGCCCTCATGTTCAAACAGGATGGGGATAAAAGACGCGGTAAAGAAGATGCATGATGATTGATTTACATGTCTTTTATCTTTTTCTACTTTAAGCCTATACATTTATCCTCATTCTTTACTGTCACATAATCTCATTGTTTGTGGCACTATATTATCTACGTCCATTTTTAACAAGACTCTCTATATGCCGAACCAAAAAAGGCATTGATTCTTCCAATCCCATTTAGTCTTTGAATTGTATGAGCATTACTCTATATAGGTGCGTAGGAAGCAATTTCATATTGGGGAGGGGGAGCTGTCAAAGCACAGTCATATCCGGGCTAGTATCTGAATATTGGGGGAGGGGGGGCTAAATTTTCAGTGTTAAATAAGGAAAATCAGGCATTTTGGCCACTTGTTGCTTATCCCACAACCTTATATAGCCCCCTGTTCCTACGGGCCTGAATATCTAAGCCATGTCCATTAAAATTGATGTTCCTTGATGGTCTTTACTTGACCCGGGGTGGTATACATTCTACCTGATGATTACATGGCCCAATGACAATGACATGGTCAACCAAACTTGGCAGCATTTGATATGGAGCTTCTGTGGAGAAATAGCGCATTAATTAACAACACCAACCACCCCAAACAAACATCGTTAGTATCAATACGCCATATTTCACCTTAATCACCCGTCCCAGTACAGTATATGTACTTAATTCTTTTTAGCAAAAGATAGTTTTTGTTTAAGTATCATTCATGTTCGGTCACAATTCATATCATATAAACTTCTTTTGACATTTTCTATAAATGAAATAGAAATGGAAATCTTCACATGATCAGGTGCAACTAATGTTACAGAATGACTGAAAATTTGCTGAACACAGCATTTAATCATTGAATGAATGTTACTTTTTAGACTTTTTTAGCCAAATTTCGTTTTTTTATATTATGTTGTTTAACGCGTTTTCATATAACATGTACTCATCTAAATACTTCATACAAATTAAAACTTACCCCCCCTCCCCCCCCCCCCCCCAAACAAGAGGACCATGATGGTCCTATATCGCTCACCTGAAACAAAATGATACAAGAGGACCATGATGGTCCTATATCGCTCACCTGAACCAAGATGATATGAGCCACAGTATTGTTTGAATCAATTAATATTTGTGACATTAAGACTGAAAACAAACTTATGGGTATCAATATTATGTCCCTGTCTCCTCTTTATAGGTCAATATATCTGGTTGTAAAGAGTGAAAACAAAGTCAAAAACGAGAATTTTGTCCACTTCCAGGGCAGATAACTCAGCAACTGCTTGTCTAATTGTGCTGAAGTTCAAACTCATCCATGATCTTATGGTGATTAACCATTATATCCAAGATCAAAGTTTTGTCTTGATTGGTCACCATTAATTTTGTGGTTGTTAGAGTAAAAAGAAAGTCGAAAAAAGCACTTTTGTCAAATTCAAGGGCAGATAACTCAGGACATTCTGCTCCGATCAAACCAATACAAAAACTCAGCCGAAATCTTATATAAGGTCACCAATATTGTGTCCATTTTTTGTATATATTGGTCAATATTTGTAGATCTATGCTAGAGTGTAAACAATGTCAAAAGTAGCTATTTTTACATTCAAGGGAAGATAACTCCTGACTTTCTGGTCTGATCTGATCCAAAATCGAACTCATCCAAGATCTTATGGTCACTAATATTGTGTTAAAGTTTTGTCTTGATTGGTCAATAATTGTAGATGTTATAGTGTAAACAAAGTCCAAAACGGTCAAAAACGGCAATTTTGTTAAATTCAAGGGCAAATAACTCACGACTTTTTGGTCCGATCAAACCAAAAATCGAACTCATTCGAGATCTTATGGTCACCAACATTGTGTCCAACTTTTGTATTGATTGGTCAATATTTGTAGATGCTAGAGTGTAAACAAAGTCAAAAGTAGCTATTTTTTACATTCAAGGGCAGATAACTCCGGACTTTTCGGTCCGATCTGACTCAAAATTATACTATTATAAGATCTTACGGTCACTAACATTGTGTTAACGTTTTGTCTTGATTGGTCAATATTTGTAGATGCTATAGTGGTAACAAAGTCGAAAACGGTCAAAAACGACAATTTTGTTAAATTTGAGGGCAGATAACTCCTGACTTTCTAGTCCGATCTGACCCAAAATCAAACTCATCCGAGATCTAATGGTCACCAACATTGTGTCCAACTTTTGTATTGATTGGTCAATATTTGTAGATGCTAGAGCGTAAACAATGTCAAAAGTAGCTATTTTTTACATTCAAGGGCAGATAACTCTGGACTTTCCGGTCCGATCTGACCCAAATTCGAACTCATCCGAGAGCTCATGGTCATACATGTTTTGACCAAGTTTGGTTAAGATTGGTTTATATTTGTAGATGCTAGAGTGTAAACACCAAATTGTTGACAGACGGACGGACGGACGGACGGACATACGGACATACAGACATACGGACGGACGACGGACAAAAAGTGATCACAATAGCTCACCTTGAGCACTTCGTGCTCAGGTGAGCTAATAAGCAACACTTTTCTTCAATTCAAAAAATATTTATGATTTTAAGACTGAAACTTAGGGTCAATAACATTGTGAAAATCAAACTCATCCAAGATTTCATCGTGCCCAACATTGTGTCCAAGATTTGTCTTGTTTGATAAATAATTGTAGATTCTGGAGTATAAACAAGGTCGAAAACAGCCGAAAACAGCAATTTTGTCAAATTCAAGGGCACATAACTCTCGACTTTCTAGTCAGATCAGGCTGAAAATTAAACTCATATGAGATCTTATGATATCCAATATTGTGTCCAAGATTTGTCTTGATTGGTCAACAATTGTAGATTCTAGAGTGTAAACAAGGTCGAAAGTAGCCGAAAATGGCAATTTGATCAAATTCAAGGGCACATTACTCTCCACTTTTTGATCAGATCGGACTGAAAATCAAACTTATCCAAGATCTTATGGTCTCAAACATTGTGTTCAAGTTTTGTCTTGATTGATAAATAATAGTAGATTATAGAGTGTAAACAATGTCAAAAACAGCCGAAATAGGCAATTTTAACAAATTCAAGGGCACATAACTCTCATCTTTCTTGTCAGATCAGACTGAAAATCAAAGTCATCTGAGATCTTATGGTCTCCAACCTTGTGTCCAAGATTTGTCTTGATTGGTCAAAAATTATTGATTCTAGAGTGTAAACATCGTCGAAAACAGCCAAAAATGACAATTTTGTCAAATTCAAGGGCTCATAACTCTCAACTTTCTGATCAGATAAGACTGAAAATCAAACTCATCCCAGATCTTATGATCCCCAATATTGTGTCCAAGTTTTGGATTGATTGATCAATAATTGTAGATTCTAGAGTGTAAACATCGTCGAAAACAGCCGAAAACAGCAATTTTGTCAAATTCAAGGGCACATAACTCTCGACTTTCTAGTCAGATCAGGCTGAAAATCAAACTCATATGAGATCTTATGATATCCAATATTGTGTCCAAGATTTGTCTTGATTGGTCAACAATTGTAGATTCTAGAGTGTAAACAAGGTCGAAAGTAGCCGAAAATGGCAATTTGATCAAATTCAAGGGCACATTACTCTCCACTTTTTGATCAGATCGGACTGAAAATCAAACTTATCCAAGATCTTATGGTCTCAAACATTGTGTTCAAGATTTGTCTTGATTGATAAACAAGAGGACCATGATGGTCCTATATCGCTCACCTGAACCAAAATGATATGAGCAACATTTTTGTTCAATTCAATTGATATTTATGACTTTAAGACTGAAAACAAACTTATGATCAATAACATTGTGAAAATCAAACTCATCCGAGATGTAACGGTGCCCAACATTGTGTCAAAGTTTTGCTTTGAATGATAAATAATTGTAGATTCTAGAGTATAAACAAGGTCGATAACCGCCGAAAACAGCATTTTATCAAATTCAAGGGCACATAACTCTCAACTTTCTAATCAGATCCATTTGAAAATCCAACTCATCCAAGATCTTATGGTCCCCAAGAATGTGTCCAAGATTTGTCTTGATTGGTCAATAATTGTAGATTCTAGAGTGTAAACAAGGTCGAAAACAGCCAAAAACAGCAATTTTGTCAAATTAAAGGGCACGCAACTCTCGATTTTCTGATCAGATCAGACTGGAAATCATCCTGAACAGAGATCTTATGGTCCCAAACATTGTGTCCAAGCTTTGTCTTGATTGATTGATAATTGTAGATTCTAGGGTGTAAACAAGGTCGAAAACAGCCGAAAATGGCAATATCGTCAAATTCAGGGGCACATAACTCTGGACTTTCTGATCAGATCAAACTGAAAATCAAGCTCATCCGAGATCTTATGGTCCCCAACATTGTGTACAAGTTTTGTTTTCATTGATTGATAATTGTAGATTCTAGAGTGTAAACAAGGTCGAAAACAGCCGAAAATGGCAATTTTCAAGGGCACGTAACTCTTGACTTTCTCATCAGATCAAATAGAAAATCGAACTCATTCGAGATGTTATGGTCCCCAACATTGTGTACAAGTTTTGTATTGATTGATATATAATTGTAGATTCTAGAGTGTAAACAAGGTCGAAAACAGCCGAAAATAACAATTTTGTCAAATTCAAGGGCACGTAACTCTGGACTTTCTGATCAGATCAGACTGAAAATCGAACTCATCCACGATCTTATGGTCCCAAACATTATGTCTTAGTTTTGTCTTGATTGATCAATAATTGTAGATTCTATAGTGTTAACAAGGTCAAAACCAGCCGAATATGGCAATTTTGTTAAATTCAAGGGCACATAACTCTGGACTTTCTGATCAGATCATACTGAAAACCAAACTCATCTGAGATCTTATGGTCTCCAACATTGTCTCCAAGTTTTGTTTTGATTGATCAATAATTGTAGATGCTAGAATGTAAACAAAGTCAAAAACGGCTTTTTTGGACATTCAAGGGCAGATAACTCAGCACATTCTGGTCCGATCTGGCCCATAATCGAACTCATCCGAGAACTTATGACCATACTTGTTTTGACTAAGTTTGATCAAGATTGATTAATATTTGTGGATGCTAGAGCGTAAACACCAAATTGTGGACGGACAGACGGACAGACGGACAGATGGACAGACGGACGGACGGACAGACGGACGACGGACAAAAAGCGATCACAATAGCTCACCTTGAGCACTTTGTGCTCAGGTGAGCTAATAATAGTAGATTATAGAGTGTAAACAATGTCAAAAACAGCCGAAATAGGCAATTTTAACAAATTCAAGGGCTCATAACTCTCAACTTTCTGATCAGATAAGACTGAAAATCAAACTCATCCCAGATCTTATGATCCCCAATATTGTGTCCAAGTTTTGGATTGATTGATCAATAATTGTAGATTCTAGAGTGTAAACATCGTCGAAAACAGACAAAAATGACAATTTTGTCTAATTCAAGGGCAAGTAACTCTCGACTTTCTGATCAGATCAAACTGAAAATCATACTCATCCGAGATCTCATGGTCCCAAACATTGTGTCAAAGTTTTGTCTTGATTGATGAATAATTGTAGATTCTAGAGTGTAAACAAGGTCAAAAACAGCCGAAAATGGCAATTGTGTCAAATTCAAGGGCACATAACTCTTGTCTTTCTGGTCAGATCAGACTGAAAATCGAACTCATCCGAGATCTTATGGTCTACAATGTTATGTCTAAGATTTGTCTTTATTGATCAATAATTGTAGATGCTAGAGTGTTAACAATGTCAAAAGTAAGTATTTTTCGCATTCAAGGGCAGATAACTCCTGCATTTCTAGTTCGATCTGACCCATAATCGAACTCATCCGAGATCTTATGGCCATACATGTTTTGACCAAGTTTGATCAAGATTGGCTTATATTTGTCGATGCTAGAGTGTAAACACGAAATTGTGGACGGACGGACGGACAGACGGACGACGGACAAAAAGTGACCACAATAGCTCACCTTGAGCACTTTGTGCTCAGGTGAGCTAAAAAAAAGAAAAAAAAACCAACAGAAATCTGAAAAAAATCATTAAATTTCATTTTAATTTCCGCAAAGTGGCAATGAATCTTGTGCGAAACATAAGCTGGATTTACCGTTATCTTTTTTATAAATTGTCGGTATTGTTATAAAATCTCGTAATTACAGCTGCTACAATCAATCTGTAGTTGCGACATTTTAGATTTACACCGATAGAATACTATTGTTTGTCCGAAATTTCGTCAACGTTTACTTGGTAAAATTGATCCCTATTACAGAAATCACAGGAGGGATTCCTTTAGTTGTTTAAAACTGTTTACTTTTCCCCTAATCCTATTCATTTGGTTAAAACAATCTAAAATAGGAAGTATCTCAATTAAGAATTCAGTGCTATGTTAATATCAATCTCCTCCCCCACCCAACCCCCACCCCCTATTTGATGCACTACCACCCCCTTTTCGACTAAAAATCACTAAAACATATTTAGCTTTTATGATTTTCTTAATTACAAATATCTTTCCATCTGATTTATATGTATGATTATGCTTACATTGCCTCACCTAAACATCATAAAATCAACAAAATTAATACTGAATATATAGAAAATTCCAGTTTTTTGCCATTTTTCACCAAAATACCAATATTTTTCCTCAAAATTACACATAAATCGCAACAGAGGACTTCTTTACTTTTTTTCTTACCATTTATCAAGTCAATTTCATTATAATACATCTAAAATACGATTATTCCTTGAAGAATGTTGCATCAATATTCTACCACCACCCGCCTATTTGCCCCCCCCCTTTTTTGACCAAAAGAATCATAAAAAATCAGTTTTTACCATTTTTCGCTGAATCTTCCCTTTTTACCCATCTAATTCATATTTGCTACATTTTCTCAGATAAAAACTGCTTGAAAATCAACAATTCATGAGAAAATTGAAAATTCCAATTTTTCCCATTTTTCGCGAAAAAACCCATTTTTTGACCCCGAAATTACTCAAATCGCAACGGAGGGATCGAAGTATATTTTTTTCTGTGAAAAGGTGGGTACTTCCGAGTACAATAGCATAGGTTTCATTTCTGTTCTAATTTTGTCCAGGTTACCCCTGTTTCAGTTTTAGTTTGACTAGACTATATTGGCCAACTGGTTAGGCAGAAGAAGTGTTTCAGGAAGATTTGGCTTTTTCCCCTTTTCTCATGCCACAGAATTCAGTATTTGATGGAATCAAATTCTTCTAACAACATTGAAAGCCCTTCATGCAAGGGTTATTCCTGCCAAGTTTCAAGAAGATTGGTCTACTGGTTTGGGAGAAGTTCTATGAAGAAATTGTGGATGGACAGACGGACACGCCAACATTTCAGGATTTGATCTTTATGAAGAAAAGTGGCACATAAATGGCATGGTTTAAGTGGAATTGTTCTTATTTCATATCAATTATGGATGGATTGAACCACATAAACCCCCCGGACGTTGGCCCGCGCGGACAGCCAGACAGACAACGACCAATCGCAATACCTTGAGCACTTTGTGCTCAGGTGAGCTAAAAATCTCTGAACACGCACCATTTAAAAGGACACACCAAGGGTTGTAACAGATCTTGTATCCTAAAATTCTCTCAAAATGTTTACAAATGTCATTCATTTACATTTGTAAGGTATCTAATATGATCAGACAACTAATGACAGAGGAAATGGATGAAGCCACAGACACAAATAGGGGAAGCCTACAAAATGTGCACATGACCACTTGGCCTGATGCAGGAAGATTGTACAGTGGTGAGAATTTCAATGAGTAGATTCAAATATTGACATGATGAAAACTTTAGTCTAGCTTTTCTTTATACATGTACTTGTATTTAGTCGGCTTGACTGATGGTTTGGGTCACAAATTTAAGCCTTGGGCTTAAATGAAATTAATAAATTTTTAACCAAAATTGTAATTGAAATAAATTGAAATTCTGATGTCTTTTAAGTGAAATCAAATATCAAATAAAGTTCTGTTTAGTTTTGTGCGATTTTTTTTACTATCCATACATGTTGTGGTAACGACAAATCTGGCAGTGGTGATTGGTTCTTTCTTATTATTGAACAATATTTAATTTTTGCCCTATTTTCTTGAGTACAGATATGTAACACTATCTGACAGATCAAAATCTAATTTTTCTGTTAGAAAACACATTTTCTTGCCAAAAAATATCTTATGAAAAATGCTAAAAATATTTCCCTGGCTAATGACCAATCTCCCGAGATTTGCTTTTCTGATATCATATCAATGAGTCCCTGACAGGATGGAGTAATTCAAATTTGAAAATGATAAAAATTTCAATATCTAACACTAAACCCCATTTTGTGGGTACTCATTGGCATCGTCTCAACGAGACGATTCCAATGAGTACCAACAACAATGGGTTTGGATGAAGATTAAAGAATTAAGGATGATTTCGCCTCCCATTAACAAGAGCCAAGTGATACATTATTCTCCTGGGCATTGCTATTTATTCAAATTGATAATTTCCAGCAAACAAGATAATCTTTTAGCTTCAGAACCACATGTTGAGCTGTGAACTAGTTCAATGTACAGGAATATATAATATTCAACACCTACAGAATGTCACACCTAACAAAATGCAGAAAACAAATTATTATGATTCAACACTGCAATTTTCTTATCGATTTTTCATCTGAGATATTTTTAACTAGAATTTATCTTTTGATCATTAATTTTATTTATATTGC